>RJWJ010027174.1:0-22400 GCA_004363605.1 Indri indri
CACCCTCGCCTGGTTTACCTCCGGTCTCCCTGGCTGTGTGTTTTTGTTTTTTTCTTTGTTGTTTTTGTTTTTTAAGAGACAGGGTCTTGCTCTGTTGCCCAGGCTGGAGTGGTGTGATCATAGCTCACTGCAGCCTCAGAATCCTGGCCTCAAGCCATCCTCGTGCCTCAGCCTCCTGAGTAGCTGGGACCACAGGCGTGTGCCCCTATGCCCAGCTGGCTGCAGCATCCCGATCTCCTTTGCTTTTCGCTGGTTTCTTCTCCTTCTGAACAAGCCAGAATCACAACTCATGTTCCTTCTCCTTCCATTGTCACCCACCATCCCACCAGACTCCTTCCTCCTCTGGTCTTTCCCAGCTTACTCATGGCAGCACCAGGAATTGCTCTTGCCAAAAATCTAGTTTTCTTCAATTCTTCTCTTTTCCTCACCCCCACCCCCCCAACATCCAGTCTGTCAGCAAACACCGTTGGCTCTATCTTCAGAACGTGTCCTGAATCCGTCACTTTTCCCCATCTCTCGGTCGCTATCAAGCCGGCACAGCTCTCGCTGGGCAGTGCAGGCGCCTCCTGACGGGACCCCCTTTCCGCTCTCCCCCTGCCCACTCCAACTCATTTTCCATGCAGCAGCCAAAGAGATCAAAACGTAGAAACCCCATCACGTCACCTCTCCATCCAGCGCTCCAGCACACCTAGAAGAAACCCAAGTTCTCTCCCTGGTCTCCGGGGCCCTCTGCTCTGGCCATGCCTCCCTGTCCAGCTTCCCTGCAGGCCACGCCCTGGCTCTGACTCCGCCTCCTCCCCCCGAATCCCCGGCTCCTCCCTCCCGGGGCCCTCTGTGGCGGGGTCTGGCTCTGCCGGTTCCTCCTCACGAAACAGGTCTCTCAGAGGACTTCCCCACCGCCACCTTCTCGCGTCCCTCACCTTGTTACATTGTCCTGTGACTCTTGGCTGATGTCATTATGTTCATGGGCTTGTGTCCTTGCTCACTGTCTGACTCTCCCCCGTCCCCGGATATGTGCTCCATGAAGGGGAGGACCCTGCTGGTCTCTCTGTCCCGTATCCCAGCCCCTGGAGTCCTGGCTGGCACATAGTAGGTGCTCAGCAAGTATTTGGTTAGTGACTGCTGGCTCAGTGACTATGATGCTGGACCTAGAAGAAAGTTGGAGCCATTGCGTGGCATTCTCCTCATTTTAGGAGGGGAAACTGAGGAAGAGAAAAGGAAGTGACTTGCCCAAGGGCAGGAGGGTGAGAAACTAGAGCACCTAACCCTGCCTTACCAAAGACTCCCCTGGGAATCTGTCCTCCAGAAGGGCCGCAGATGCATTTTATATACAATTTTCAGGTTTTTTTTGATTCCCCTTTCCCCCCAGAAATGTGTCTCCTTTTTAAATCAAGGCGCGGTTGCATGGCGATACCCCCTGGTGGGGGACAGCTCAGTAGGAGCCAGGGCTGGGAGTGGCAGTCGTAGCAGCTGAGAGAGCAGAGGGTGGAGAGTTGGGCATCCAACAGTGGCAAGGGGTGGCCTTACAGCCACTGCTGGAGCCCGGCAGGGAAGATGGGGGCCTTTCCAGAACCTTCCGATCTGGGCTCCAGACAGCCCGGAGAGTCACAGGGAGGTGCCAGGGAAGGCTCGCCCGCTGCCCGCCAGCCTGCTCCCGCCCTCTCCTACCTCCAGACGAATACTGCCTCCATCCCCAACAAACCCTGTGCCTTCTGACCTCTGCTGGCTTGGTCTCTCCCCTCTGCCTGGACTGCCAGTTCCACCCCAGCCCCCATCACGCAGGACACTCCGTGGGATCCAGTCCAGGTCCGGTCTCTTCCGTGAGCCTTTCCTGAGGGCTTGGCCCATGGCAACTGTCTTATTCTGCAGAGCAGCATCCAGACTTTGGTTGGGGGAATTGCTGATGAACACGCTTCTCTTTCTCACTAGCTTGTTGGTGTCTCTGGGGCAGAGACGCTGCCATGTCATTCTGTGATCCCCCCTGGTGATTCCTGATATGGTGCTGGCCTGTCACAGCTGCTCACCCAGCATTTATCTGCTCTTTGGTTGGGTTGGAAGGGTGAGTGGGCGGAAGGGGAGATGGGCTGGGGGTCGGTGGGTGGTATGGCGGGGGACAAGGATGACGGGGACAGGCAGGGCCCTGGCGAGGTGGGTGTTTGGACCGACGGTGGCCGGGTGTGTAGGCGTGTGCGTGAGGACGTAGTGGCTAGATTGGCGGGGTCAGCTGGTTGGCTGCAGAGTGCCCGGTTGGCTCTGTGAATGATGAGTGCCTGGGGGCGGGAACCGAGAGTGGGGCGAGCCGGGCCCTGTTGCTCCCCAGACGGGGAGAGTCTGGATCTCCGCCCAGATCCGTCGGCCTCTGTGGCTTCGTTCCTTCCATCATGAGGGCGGGAGGCACAGGAGCTGCTCGGAAGTGAAGGGGAGATGACGTCGGAGTCTTCCGGGTATACTTGGTCTTATTTGTGAGTTTCCCCTTCCTAAAAACTAAGAAATTCTGTGGGGAATTGAGTCCCTCTGAGGAAACGTCTCCGTGACTGTCCATGGAGGGATATTACCTAAGAATCCCAAGACCAACAAGAGGCACGTGGCGAGTTCACCTACTTCCAGCAGCAGAACCATGCCCACCCCGTACACGCCTCGCCACCCCCGAGAGGGGGCCCCACCTCCCACCCTGGAGTCCAGAGTAAAGTCGAGGCTGGTGGTTCTCATCTGGGGCGACTTTGGCCCTCAGGGGACGTGTGGCAAAGTCGGGAAGCATTTTCGGTTGTCACACCTGGGGGATGGTGCTACTGGCATCTGGCAGGGAGAGGCCAGGGATGCTGCCAACATCCTGCTATCAGGGCAGCCTCACACACGGAATTTTCTGGCCAAAATGTCACCGTTGCTGAGGTGGAGAATCCCTGGTCTAACCTAAATCCCTGTAGCCATAGTAGAAATTTAATAGCCCTAGAATATGAACTGTTAACATTTAAAATGTTGGGGTAGTCACATTAAAAAAGTAAAAAGAAGCAAAATTAATAATATGTATTTACCCCAACATGTCCAAAATATTACCATTTCAGCATGTGATCAAAATACACAATTCTTAATGAGAGCTTTCACTAGTCTTTGAAATCCAGGACGTGTTTCACGTGGCACGTCTCAGTTCAGACCAGCCATGGTTCCAGCACGCGCCTGGAGGGCCTTTGGTCTGTCCTCCCAGCCCCATAGGAGACTGGCCCGGGGGCGTCCTGGGTCTGTCCGGGGCTGTGCTGACCCCCTCTCCCCCTGCAGCCTGGCCCGGCAGCGGACTCTGGAGGACGAGGAGGAGCAGGAGCGCGAGCGCAGGCGGCGGCACCGCAGCCTGAGTTCTACCACGGACGACGAGGCTCCCAGGCTCAGCCAGAACGGAGACCGGCTGGCCGCTGCGAGGTGCTCGGGCCAGGGACCTCGGGCCAGGGCGGGGACGGGGCGTCATTTCCCCATCCTGGGTGGCGGGGGTGGACTCGGCTGTCCCTGACAGACTGAGTGTGGCCTGTGTGGCCTGCCCGGGGAATGAGACCGAGGGGCGTGAAGATGAACTTGGGGTTCCTCACCTTCCCCAGCCCTTGCTCAGCACTGCCAGCTTCCGCCCTTGTCATAGCTACGGTGGCTACTGTGGGCCGGTACTTTACTGGACGCGCGTGGACATAGCTCACTTAGTCCTCACGCTATCCCTAAGGGAGTAGATTTGCTAACCCATTTTACAGGTGGAGAAACTGGGTAGAGCCTAACTTAGGTGACTTGCTGAGATCATTTACCTAAGGAGCGGCAGAGTCAGAATTTGCACCCAGACCTGGCAGGCTCTGTGGCCCGATGCTTTCCATGAGCCAGGCTGCCCGCTCTAGCCCTGGCCCTCCAGGAGTCACTCCTGGGGTTATTTTGCCACCTGGGTTTGGGGATTATGAGGGAAAAGCAGAGAAAGGGTCTGGAATGTACTGAATGCTCCTACGTGCCAAGGCCGTGCTGGGCACCCTCACAAGATGACTCTCACTTTGCTTCCTGACAAGCCCAGTAGGCAGATCTGAAAACTGAGGCTCAGACAGTGAGTGACTTTGCCTGAAATCACACGGAGATCAGGGTGGTGAGGAAGGAAAAGGAACTCTTGCTGGAGACCAAGTGTTAAGGGTTTTGGAAAATCCTCTCGTGTTGCTCCTGTTTCCTTAGGTCCCCCAGAGAAGGGAGCACAGGGTGCGTGCCCTGGGCTGCACCGATAACTGTCACCTAGTCCGGCTGTCCCCACGTGATGGACAGGAATGTGGGATAGAGCATCAGAAACCCTGGGTTCTGCTCCCAGTTCCCCTGCCAATTAGCAGTGTGACCTTTGACCTGAACACTTCTAGTCCTGACCCGAGGTCTAAGGGGCAGGGGCTGTGTTTATTCCTTTGACCTGTAATGCCCATCGCCGGGCCTGGCACATACCAGGGTTTGTTGATTGTTTCTGAACATGGAATGGTTAGGCCTCACAGGGGTTTATAAACTTTTTTAAAAAGCACGGAGTGCTTTGTTTGAGTCACACCTCGAAGGCCCACATACAGTGGACAAAGGTGGTCCTTATTTAAGTGGTGGGGGGAGGCCCAGGCCCAGAGGCCTCACCTCTTCCTTGGTGGCCCTGGAGGCATCCTTGTTGGGTTAGGTACACTCAGGGTCCCTCCCACCCTGGTATCTGATCCCACCCCCCTCCCATCTTCTGACTCAGACTGCCGAGCGTGGAGGAAGCAGAGGTGCCTAAGCCACCGCCCCCAGCCTCTGACTATGAGGACGAGGACGTCCAGGCCATCCTCAGGACGCGGCAGGAGCGGAGGCAGAGGCGGCAGGTGCTGGAGGCCGCGCAGGCCCCCATCGAAGAGAGGCTGGAGGCAGAGGAGGGAAGGGACAGCACCGGCCCTGGGCAGGCCGCGCAGCAACCCCTGACACCCAAGAAGGAACTGGAGCCCCTACCTCGCCGGAGACTGAGCCGGGAGCAGCGGGGGCCCTGGGCCCTGGAGGAGGAGAGCGTGGTGAGCAGGGAGCCAGGAGGCAAGAAGAAAGGGTCTCCAGAGAAGACCCCAGTCCTGGAGAAATCCTCTGTCTCGGAGAAGACAGCCCCTGAAAAGAGACTAGTCTCAGAGAAAACCTCCATCTCTGAGACGGTGCTGGCCCCAGGGAAAACATCCCCCTCCGAGAAGATAGCGGTGTCAGAGAGAAGACATGGTTCAGAGAAGTTGGTTCCAGAAAAAGCAAGTGTCTCAGAGAATACTCCGGCCCCTGAGAAACGATCTGTGTCGGAGAAGATAGCAGTGACGGAGAAAAGGTCCATCTCAGAGAAGAAGTCAGCTGTAGAAAAGACAAGTGTCTCAGAGAAGCTGTCACCCCCAGGGAAGACGTCAGGCTCAGAAAGGAGACTGGTGTCTGAAAAGGCGTCACTCTTCGAGAAGTCCCTGGTCTCGGAGAGAAGCCCAGCCTCAGACACCAAGCTGGCCCCAAACAGGGCAGCGGCCTCGGAGCAGCCCCGGGCCCAGGAGCGGCTGGCCTCAGGGGGAAGCCCAGCTGCCACCAAGGAGCAGAGGGAAAGGACCCTCCCCGGGAGGAACACGCCTGCCTTGGCAGAGCAGGGGGCGTCAGACCCTCCGACTGTGGCTTCCCGCCTCCCGCCAATCACACTCCAGGTTGGCAGTGCTCCCGTCCCGGCCTCCCTCCCTCCCACCGCCCCCACCCCGCCCTCCCCACCAGTCCCACCCCGGTGGTCCCTGGCTCCCTTGCTGCCTCCCTCCCTCCCACTGCAGGCTGGCCTTGGCAGGCCCTCTTCTCTCCCTGCCTGCTTCCAGCCACAGTCAGAATAGGCACACCGAGACGGGGACGGGCTGCTGGAGCTCACAGGGCACCAGCTGTGGGGCAGGGAGCAGCCGGTACCCCGTACCACATCCTCTTCCAGAGCCTGGACTCCAGGACCCCAGCACTCTTGGCAAGCCTCAGGTCCTTCCAGAAGCTCCCCTAGAAAGCTCTGCCTGGTGTCCTGGCCCCAAGGGACAATGTCTGCCAGCCACTCCCTAGCAGATAAAGGAGGCAGGAGAGGAAGGCACAGGGCTGTCCCGCTCTCCCCTCTTCCTGCAGCTCCTGGGAAGAGCCATGCCACAGGGGGTCTCTGGCTGCCTGGGCCTGGCGGGCCCAAGTCCTGTGTGTGACATGCTCCCTGCTCCATCCAGGTGAAAATCCCCAGCAAGGAAGAAGATGCAGACACGTCCTCACCCACCCAGCGCACCTACAGCAGCTCCCTCAGACGCTCCAGCTCCAGGACCATCTCCTTTCGGGTGAGAGCCCAGGGCATCCTCGTCCACCTTGTCCATGGGCGGCAATCCAAGGAGCGGGCGTTCGCTACAGCACAGGAGCCGTGGGTTAGAGAGCAGGTCCTCTGCATAGAGAGGGGCTGTGCATTCCCAAGGGCGGCCCAAACCAGACAGGTGGCGTCAGATAAAGGAGAGCGGGTTGGAGACCTAGGAGTGGGGTGTCAGTAAGTGTGAGCAGCCCCCTCTAGTGGGGAAGGCCAGTGCTGCAGGGAGGTGGCCCAGGCAGGGACAGCTCTGGGCTGCAGGAAACCTGCACCTGCCTCCATCAGTCCCTGGCCTAGAGGGGACGCTTGCCCTGGAGGGAGGGTGGGATCAGAGAGCAGCAGGGCTCTCCTAGTGCTCTCTCTCTGCCACTGCCCCAGTAGGACAAGTGATGTGTTTTGTCCCTGCATGGATTCTTAGTTCCTCTGTTCACGGGTCGTTCATGCATTCATGGGCTGACTGGGCATTGTGCCTCTAACGTGTGCCAGGCCCAGGGGGTGTGCTGGAGGCCTGGTGTTGGTCGGTGCCCCACAGGGCTTGTGGGCAGTGTGTGTGTGGGGGGCAGATAGGAAAACATGGTCGCAGGCCCCCTGAGAAGGAGCCTAAGGAAGGCCTTCTGCCCTGACTGGCAGGTGTGGCAGGCGTTTCCTAGACAAGGACCTGTAATGAGGCTTGGCCACGTATCTCTCTGGTTGGGAGTTGAGCAGTGGAGAGGGTGGGAGGTCCAAGGAGGAGGAGGTGTTCTGAGAGCTCTCTCCAGGGGGGCCACCGACTCACCAACGCCTTTCCTTCTCATTCCAGATGAGCCCCAAGAAAGACAGCTCCGAAACACCCTTGACCCGCAGGTGGGTGGCCTGGGGGCTTTGGCTGTGTCCTGTTTGGTTACATTCAGACTGTATTTTCTGACCACCTGCCACCCGCGCTCCTCGTGCCAGGCTGTGCCGTAGGGCACGTGAGGGGACGGCTCAGTCCTTGCCTAGGGCTCCAGATCCAGTGGGGGGGGGGGTGCGGGGAGGCGGATGTAACCAGAGGGACTAACGCTGGGTGAGATGGGACAAGGAGGGGGAGGAATCTGGGAGAGCTGCTTGGAGGAGGCAGGCCTTGGGTGGGGCTCTGAAGGGGGAGGAGGGTTTAGTCTTGAGGTTAGGAGTGGGAAGCGGGGCTGGGCTCCTGTAATCCCAGCACTTTGGGAGGCTGAGGCAGGAGGATCGCTTGAGCCAGGAGTTCGAGGTTACACTGAGCTGTGATTGTGCCACGGCACCCCAGCCTGGGTGACAGAGTGAGACCCTGTCCCAAAACAAAAGTGGGAAGGGGGAGGAGGGCTTTCCAGGAGGGGGACCAAGAACAGAGTAGGGAGGGGCAGCCTCTGCCTCAACAGGCCTTGCGGAGGGCCTGGGAGTCTGCAGGTTTGACGAGTTCCCCCTGCTCCGTAATGCTGATGCGAGTAGTCTGAAGACTGTGCTTTGGAAAAAACCCTGAAACAGCAGCTGTACTTATGTGTTAGGAATTCATCCACTCGTGCTATATTCATCCACGCTCTGCACGTTTGCTGAAGCCTACCGCGCTGGGCCAGGCCTGGGGTGGGGTGGGGTTGGAGGACGAGGAGCACAAAGATGAGTAAGACAGTTGCTGCCCTCCAGCAACTCATACAGGACCACGAAACACAAGCCACCCGGGCGGGCAGGTACATGGGCGGGAATACGAACTAAGGCTGGGAGCTCAGGAGTAGCTGCGGCAGCTCAGCCCGCCAGAGCTGGGGAAGGTACCACAGAGCAACTGACGTTCAACATAGGACTTCAAGGACTAGTGGGAGATTTCCAGATGGAAAACCGGAGGAATGGCATTTTAAATAGAGGGAACAGCGTGTGAAAAGGCCTGGTGAAAAGCGTGGGGTGCCTGTTGGCTGGCATGGAGGCACGTGGCAGGGAGGGGCACGGCATTGGCATTGGGAGGAGAGGCAGGGACCAGATCCTGGGAGCTCGTGTGCTGTGCCAGGGACCTTGGTCCCTATCCTGCAGCCGGAGGGGTCTGAGACAGAAAGACAGGATCAGGTTTGTTTGAGTAGGAGCAGCCTGGTGGCAGAGGAGAGGAGAGCTGAGGGAGGCAGCGGGAGAGTGGGGAGACGGTGATTGCGTTTCAGAGGCGTAAGTGACAGGGTGTGGGGGCAGAAGGGAAGAGGGAAGGAGTGGAAGACCTTTCTGACCCTGGGCACATCCTGCTGAAGGGGACGTTTCTCAGGAAGGGGGGTGGTGAGCGCAGTCCCTGGGGTCCACAGTTCTTCACCAAGTCCATACAGCCCGCTCCGTAACGGAGGACCGCGCTTCCTTTACCAGATGGGGGGTGTGAAGGGGTGGGCCTGGGCTCCCCAGGGTGGCACACTCACCGGTTTGTGCTGTCTTCCCCCTGCAGTGCCAGCGTGAGGCTCCCGGCCAGCGCGGTGAAGCTGGGGGAGAAGCTGGAGAGATACCACACGGCCATACAGGTGGGCGGGGGCTCCCCCACGGCAGGGGGACCCGAGGGGTGCAGCACGCACGGTGGGGCCCAGGCCCCTCGCCGGCCAGCGTGGGTCAGCAGTTTGTGTTCCCTGTCCCCAGAGGTCAGAATCCGTCAAGTGTCCAGGCTCCTCTCGCACTGAGTTCTTTGTGGCACCTGTGGGTGTGGCCAGCAAGCGCCACCTCTTTGAGAAGGAACTGGCAGGCCAGAGCCGAGCGGAACCAGCCTCCAGCCTCAAGGTGAGGGGCTCAGGCCCCGCCAGGGGGCTTTAGTCCCCAAAACCTCGAACCTTGGCCCTGGCAGTGCTAGAAAACTATGTTTTCATGTGTCAGTTAACGTTGGCAGAACCTTGACTTGAGTTCGCATTCGTGTCCCTGAGCCTGTCTCCTTGGCTGTGTGCGTAGCTCCCTGGGGGAAGGGGAGGGGCTGACCCAGGGGTTCGCGGCATGGTCTGTGTGTGTGGGAGTGAGGTAGGGTCCTACCCCCATTCCAGGGCTCTGGAAATGCCTCGCTGCTGCCAGGGGCCCCAAATCCTGAGATGGACGCCTCTCTTTTTAGGAGAACTTGAAGCTCTCAGGGGTTGTGACATCCAGGCTCAACCTGTGGATCAGCAGGACCCAGGAGCCTGGAGATCAGGACCGCCAGGTACCCTGTCCCTCCCAGGTGTCTCTTGCCATGGGCCCTTTCATGGTGGGGCGGTCAGGGTGAGGCGGGACAGCCCCAAAAGCAGTGAGTCGGTTAAGAGTGGGGTAGGGAGGGCGTGGATGGGCCTGGCGGGGTGGAATGCAGCACAGAGGAGGGTGGGTCTGGGTCCTTTGTCTTCCAGGAAGGAGGAGGATACCTGGGGTGGGGGGATGGGCCTGGGATCCCGAGCCCCTCACAGCCCCCCTGAGTCCCTGCTCTGTACCTGGCCCCCAACCAGGAGGCACGGAGGGAGTCCGCAGCCACCAGCAGGACTCAGTGGGGAAGGAAACCAGACTCCTCCCTGGATGCCGAGGTGAATAGAGGGGGCAGCGGGCCACGGGTGCTGGGTGGGGGACCCCGCGTGCCCTGCCCCCATGTGGGCACACACTAATCGGCCTGCAATTGCACAGTCCGAGCACCCAGAATGCCCCCATTCCTGCTTGCACAGGCTGGTCTGAGCCACCCTCGAGAACATGACAGCCCTCGGCTGGCTTTGCTCCCTGCAGCTCTGTGGAGCCCCCACCCCTTCAGCCAGCACATCGCAGGGCTCTGACCAAGTGTGGGTGAGGGGCTTGGGCAAAGGCATGCCTTACTGTCTAGAGGGTCCCTTCTCCTCCTAGCCCCAGGAAGCCACTTTCCTTGTCATAATAGACCTTTGCCCCACAGGTGTGACAAGCCCTGCCGAGACAGACCTGCAAATCTGCATCTCGGGGCCTTCCCGGGCCCTGCCTCCTGCAGCACCGCCCTGCCTCTCATTGCCCCTGCTCCCTTCCTGCCCCTGGACCTGCCTGGCTGGGGCCTCTGGGGGCAGGAACATCTGTGAGACTCAGCCAGCTCCTTCCAAGCCCTGCCTCTAGGGACAGTGGTACCCTGGCACCCTGTCCTGCTGCAGATGCCGGGACCCAAGCACCAGCCCAGGGCCCAGCACTGGTGCATGTCGGGACGGTGGGGCACCGGTGTCCTGTCCAGAGATGTCTCTCCTCCCTGCTCACTTCCGGGTCAGGGCGGGGCAGCTCAAGAACTCCAGGGTCACCTGTCTCATCCGCTGCCGGCAGGTGCCTCCATGTGCCTGTGATGTCTCCCTCTCTGAGCGCTGGCCCACCCCCCTTGGTCCCTGGGGCCTGCTCCCGACCCCTGAAGTCCTCTCAGGCCAGACTGTGAAGGTGCTGCCCTGCGCCTTCCATGTGCCTCTCCCTGCCTTGTCCCCCGTCCCTGCCCTGGCCTGCCGCCCTGGCCGGGAGCTAAGTGCCTATTTTGTGCAACCACTTACCCTTTCTTTGAAAAACCTGTTCTCAGGAAGGATCTGATAAACTCATTCACTCTCAGGTGTAAGTGACTAATGATACCTTAAAAATGAAACCCTTTCTAGAGGCTTCTCTTCCTGACAAGGATCATCTGCCGTGTGAGGAGCACCGTTATTTTCTTAGTCGTCCCCCTCCCTGTGTTACAGTGATGGGCTTGTCACCCAGCGGTCCAAGCTTGGTGACTGGGGCGTCTAACACTGCCACATACAGTACACAGCGCCAGGCCTGCCCCTGTCGCCCCTGCTCCTGACATCACAGCCCGTGTGAGCTTGGAGAATCTAGGACAAACCAAACTAAGAAAGTCGACCGGTGCCCTGTCAACCCCTCAAGGTTGTAGTTTATGATTTTTTTTTTTCTTTTCATCATTAGAACTCTTACTCCCGATTGACTGCTCTGGTTACCCAGAGCTGGCTGGGGGTGAGAATAGGTGCGTGCCTGGGGAAGCTCCAGGCTTCTTGGAACACATCACCAGGTCCCCAAGTGCGTGGGCAGATGCAGCCTGCCCCGCCCTGGCTTGGAGTCTGATGGGGGCTCCTGTCTTGGACCCCACAGTCCTGGGGACAGAGGCCCCAGAGCCCCATCTGTGCAGACTTCCTGGTGTCCCTAGGCTGGCCCACCTCCAGCCGGCGAGTCTCCTATGGCTGGTCCCCCATGCCCGCCCTGGGCTGGGGTAGTGGGACCTGGAGGCCCTGCCCTGAGCACCCACCCCCTGCCAGGCTGCAGCTTGCAAGTGCCCAGCTCCGCGGTTGGGTTTGAGGCCGAGCCTGGGCGGGACAGAGGAGTGGCCCAGAGACTGGGGAGCCTCGAACTTCCCTGGCTCTGCCGGGACCTTGAGTGTGATCCTTCCCTTCTCTGAGCCTCAGGGTTCAAGCAGATGACCTCAAAGGACTTTCAAATGCTCATGTTCTAAATTTTGGAAAGTCCCCTTGACAGGTGAACTTTTCCAGGAAGTAAAACTGTCCCCACAGAGACTTTTCTTAGTAGAGTCCTACAAGCCGTCAGGCAGTGGGGGTCCGTCCCAGCAGCTGCAGCCTCAAGGTGGCGGGGCCCTTTGTGGTGGCACACTGTCCCCTGGGTGCCTCCCGAGGGCAGGCTGCTGGGGAGGATGTTGGGGTGGGGCTGGGGTGACACCTCTCCATGGCCAAGGTGACTTCGGCCGGTGACGGATCAGTGCCAGTGACCGGCTGGTGAGGTGGGTGGGGGAGGCCTCTCGGAGGAGGTGAGACAGCGCCCCCTGGAGGCAGGAGGTCTGCCCACTCACCACTCTTCGACCTGCCCTGCTGCTTTCCTGCCAGCGTGGTCCTGGGACCCTGCGGGTGGCCTGCATTTGCAAGCACGGTCCCAGCACATGCTGCTTCGTGTACCGCTCCAGCTTTCTCTTCCCACCTCCCATTAGCACTGGGAGGTGACTTTGCATCTACTTGCAAAGACAGTGACATCCAAAGCGGACCTGGAGCACCCCTGCTGTGTCGAGGAATGGCTGCCAGTTGCTGGCTAGGTCCTCTCGTGCACTAGGTGACCGCCTCACAGCTCTGCATGGAGCCCCTGCCTTAGAACAGTCAGCAGAAGCCTTGCACACGTAGTCCGTGAATACCCAGCACCTACTGGGCTTTTCCCGTGGGATTATGTGGGGACCTAAATGCCCAGATCCTCCTTCCCGCCATCCGTGCAAGCGAGTTATGGCTTGTTTGAAGGGTTGCTGGGCTTGCAAGGAACAGCATCCTACTCTCAAGGGAGGGTTCAGGAAAGGCAATTCCTAAATTCCTGGAGCCTCCAGGCCAGGACGTATAAGGAGGCTGGGCCCTGGCGGGCCAGGATGGGAAAGGGCTGGTGACTCCCCCACCCCCGGACAGCCTGGGTCCCTCCTCCCCGTCCTCTGTGACCCTTCCCTCCGTCTGCCTCCTGTCGTCCCCCTCTTCCCCAGGATGCTGGCTGGCAGGCACGTGGCTTCAGCTTGCCCTGCCACTGACCCGCTGGCAGGGTGGAGGCCCACGTGGCAGGGGATAAGCCTGGAGCCAGGGGATCAAGGCCATTGGGTCCAGAGGCCACCAGGGACCAGGGAGGGAACAGTCAGCTGAGTGATGGGGCGAGAGTCTGATAGCCGCATGGGTGTGGAGCAAAGGGAAGTCCCTGTGAGGAGGATTCTTTCAAGGACGTCCGCGGTGGACGCAGCATAGCCCGAGCAGGATCGAGGGAAGCCGAGGACGGGGAAGGCGGGACACGTGGGCAGGCAAGGGGAGGAGGCAAGGCTGCTTGCTTTGCTCAGAAACAGAAGAGTGGGGATCACGGATGGGCACGATCCGGAAGAGCCAGGGGGCTTGTGGGGAGGGGCGGGCCTGGCCCAGAGGAGGGCTGTTCCTTCGTGGTCAGGCAGGGCCTGAGCTGCGCGGATTCGGGCCGAGGGGGAGTCAGCTTGGGGGCCGCCACACTTGCTTTCCTGCTCTCCTTCACTTTCATCACGTCCTGAGCCCTACGACGTGCCAGCGCTGCACACACGTGCGAGCAGACACATGTGCGAGCACACACGTGAGAGCAGACGTGCGAACAGACACACGTGCAAGCACACACGTGAGAGCAGACCTGTGAGAGCAGACACGTGCGAACGGACACACGTGCGAGCACACAGGTGCAAGCAGACATGTGCGAGCAGACACGTGAGAGCAGACACGTGCGAACAGACACGTGTGAGCGCACAGGTGCAAGCAGACACGTGAGAGCAGACACGTGAGAGCAGACACGTGAGAAGAGACGTGCGAGCACACAGGTGCGAGCAGACACGTGAGAGCAGACACGTGCGAGCACACATGTGCGAGCACACGTGAGAGCAGACACGTGAGAGCAGACACGTGAGAGCACACGTGAGAACAGACACGTGTGAGCACACGTGTGAGCAGACACGTGCGAGCAGACACGTGCGAGCAGACACGTGCGAGCACACATGTGCGAGCACACGTGAGAGCAGACACGTGAGAGCAGACACGTGAGAGCACACGTGAGAACAGACACGTGTGAGCACACGTGCGAGCAGACACGTGAGAGCACACAGGTGCGAGCAGACACGTGAGAGCAGACACGTGAGAACAGACTCGTGAGAGCACACAAGTGTGAGCAGACACGTGAAAGCACACGTGAGAGCCGACACGTGAGAGCAGACACGTGAGAACAGACACGTGAGAGCACACAGGTGTGAGCACACATGCGAGCAGACAGTCCCTGGGCCCTGGCCTTCCGGATCTTGCACTCTGGCAGGTTTCGAGGGTTGTGGTCCCGCATTGCTTGACTTTAAAGCCCGGGGCAGTGACCTTCAACGGTCCTCACTGCCCCCCACACAACCCGCTGCCTGTTCGAGAACTGCTGTTGACTGAAAATTCTACCTTGTATCCGACCTGCAGCAGTTTAAGTCCATTCCCCGTGAGGAGGGCTTGTCGCCCAACTTTGGGAATGGCGGAAAAGACCCGCTTTGCAGACGCCCTTCCTGAGGCCTGCAGAGCAGCATCCCGCCCAAGGCCGCTCAGCCCCTTAGAAGCAGCCGGGAGCCTGGCAGGCGCCTTCGCCCACAGCGGGGTCTGCGTGGAGGTGGAGCCGCAGCCGAGCTCTCCCCCGCTGCCGCCCAGGACCCTGCTCGCAGCCTGCGCTCCCAGACCTGGCACGCGGGCATCTGCTCTATCAGGGTTCTCAAGAGGGACAGCTGGTTTGTGTTGCATGCCTGTTCCCTGCATATCTCTTCTGGTTTTAAATAGCTTATCTGAGCAGCTGGAGGACCACATGGGCTTATATGGCGTGGGGTACATGTTCCTGTAGCCTCGTCCCTGGCACCTGCCAAAATAGCAGCCAACACCCCCCTCCCGTCCGCCTGTCTCCCGCCGCACATTCCTCCCACCGCAGGGCCGGTCTCCCCAGGCCCCAGCCCACACGCCTGCTTAAAGCCCTCTGCCTCCCCTGCCCTCACCCAGTCCCTGCCGAGGCCGAGCAGACGCCTCTGGGATCTGTCGCAGCTGCTGTCCCGAGGTAAGGCCGGGGCAGGGCTCTGGGGAAGGAGAGAACGGGGAGCGCAGGGGGAGAGGTGAAGGGCTCAGGTCCTGGCGCCTTTACCCAGAGAGCCCACCCGCGTCCACGCTGGGTGGATGTGGCGTTGGCAAGACGTCCCCAGCCCCTCCTGGGGGAGGCTGCGCTTCGGAGGAGGTGTCGCCGGGGTTGAGCTCCGAGGTTAGCGTGGTGGAGCAGAGAGAACACGCGGCAGCAATTGGAGACCAGGGTTTGAGTCCTGAATCTGCCACTAGCGATGTATGATGTTACCCTAAAGTCTCGGAGAAGTCACTTTCCCTCCCTGGGCTTCAGTTTCCTCATCTGTAGAGTGGACCAGATATTTGCTAGGGCTCTGCCTGCTGCAAATACTGTGACGTTCCAGAGCAAGTATCTCTTAAAAAGAAAAAAATAAATAAATACAATGACACTCTAACCATCAGGGACTCCTGCACATTGCTCGGTCCATGCCCCTGGCTCCAGGAGAGGCACCTAAACCTTTCCAGGTCCTTCTGGAGCCCCAGAGAGCAGAGCGAGACCGTAGCCGTGTCAGTCAGAGGAGTCTCTGTGGCCACATTCTCAACACCAGGGCCTCGGACACTGTCCCCAAGCAGTGGGGAAGACCAGGTGTCCAGAGGCCGGCAGGGACGCTGGAGCCCTCCCGGGGCTGACCCTGACCCGTGAATTCCGTTTGACTCCCTGACCCAGCACCGTCCCCTCCCCAGAGAAGAGCCTCAGCTGATGGCACTTGAAGGGCTGACGGAGACAGAGCCCTCTGGGAGCCTTTCACGGCGTGTGAGCCCTGCAAGGGTGACCCTCGTCCCGCCCCCCCCACGCGCCCCACAGGGACAGACCCCGCTCTGTGCCTGGCAGTGGTGGAGGAAGAGCCCCTTGATTTCAGCTGGTCCCGGGCGGGCCGGCGGAAGAGTCGGGAAGGGGATTGCCTGGTGCGTGAGGAATGTCCCGGCGCATTCCGGCCCAGTGCAGCTGGGCAGCCACCCGACCCCCCGCATTCCTCCTCCGACCCAGGTCTTACGGGGCAAGAGAGGAATCTGAGTGGATCGAGTTGCCTGCTGCCCCCGCCTTTTGCCCCCACTCCCAGTCACCCCCCCCGCCCGTCCCCCAGCTCTCCCGGTGGGCTGACAGCTGTAGGCTTCGGAAGATGTCTGCAGAATGTTGGGGACGAGGACTGAGAGGTGGGGCCTGTGTTCCTCAGAAACTCAGGACCGTTTCTGCAAGAGTAGAACTTGAAGCTTATCTATTTTGATAGGTTAACTGAAGTCCAGAGAGGTTAAGTTACTTAGCTAAGGTCACACAGCAAAAGCTGGGTTTTAAACCCAGATTTTGGACCCCAGTGTCAGTATTCTTTCTGCCTTCTATTTTTCTTTAGTCCCCAGGAAAGATCCCTTGGCCGTGAGGGAGTTGGGCTAGAGAGCAGCCTGTGGAAGCAGGTGGGGCTTGGACGTGAGGACGCAGGTTTCTCTGGACAGTCTCATTCCTCGCCCTGCCAGGTGCTTGACCTTCTCCCATTCTGGGGCCCCAGTCTCAGTCCGCCCTTCCCCTTCCTCTGGCCCTGCCCTTGAGCCGCTGGCTGGGCTGTGAACTCTAGCTGCAAGCCCTCCTCCGCCCTCCATTGTCTGCGGCTATTTTTAGGAGCTGGACGGTGCTCCCAGGAGCAGGGAGGGGAGTCCAGGCCACTCTTTCCTCCTCCGAGCCCAGCGGCTCTGAACTGGCGGGAGGGCGGGGGTGGGGGAGGGGGAGAGAAAGCTAGAAGTGACCGCCCCACAATTCCTCTGAGAAACTTCTCCCTCCTCCCTGAGGTGACAGGCTCCTCCCGGGACTCAGGTCACCACTTCTGGCTGCCCCCCTGGGGGTTTGGGGCAATGCTTGTCTGCCATGCAAGACTCTCCTCCCATCCTGGGGGTAGGGAGGCTGTTCTCTGTGGCTGCTGCGTCCCGTTTGGAGACCCTCTGGGGTTTGAGTGTTTCTTCAGCAGAATGAGGTGGACCCCACGTTATTACACTGTACACCTTTGACATCTCTTCTTCTCAGCCCCCACCCCGCCCTGGGGCGGGGGGAAAAGTGGCTCAGAGCCGCTGTCCAGAGCAGCTGGTGAACAGGGCTCCTCCTTGCTGTCCCCCACCTGCTCCAGCAGAGGGAGCAGGGGAGGCGCCCACTTAGCTGCAGCCCCACGCGCCCCACCCCATAGGGACCGGCATGATCAGAGCAGGTCCAGAAGAGCAGCCCAGCCAAGGCTGCAGTGGGAGCTGCGTCTCAGGAAGTCTCTACCCAGAGCAGCAGCTGGGGAGTGGCCGCTCCCGCGGAACCCCTCAGTCTCAAAGGGGCTGCCTTGCAGCGGACATCACCCCATGCCCTCAGAGCACTGGCTCTCACTGGATGGCCACAGATGCCTGGGGTTGGTCCCAGCCACAGCGGTGGGATGAGCAGGGAGAGGCGGAGAAGGAGCGAGCAGGACTATCTGTGTGCCGCTGGCCTCACGCTGCATCTGGGGTCTGAAACTGGTGGCCGCAGCACTGGCAGGCCCGAGTCGGGCAGGAGGCAGGGGAAACGTCAGAGGGCGGTCCCGTGCATCCCCTCACTTTGTCCCGTCTCTCCCTGGGAAGCCAGCATCAGGAAGGGGTGCAGGGCCGTCCTATTGCGGAACAACAGGGGTGCTCGTCACACGTCAGCCGGTGTGATGGTGCCCGGAGCCGGGCACTGGCATGGCCCTGAGGGGTTGGGCTGTGACAGCTACCAGCTGGACGCCGCCCCTGGGCCAGGCACTTCCCACCAGCCCTGTTCCGCACACCTGCCCCGGGACAGCAGCAGTTTCACCACGGAGGGAACTGAGGGGTAGGGAGGTGACTGACCTTGTCCAGGACACACACAAGTGTACGCTGGAGCCAGCGTTCAAACCAGATCAGTCTCACGCTCGAGCGCTTGCTCCCTCCCCCTCCCTGAGGTCACACGTGCACAGCGACACCCGTGCACAGCGACACCCGATGGCGCCTGATGCCATCCACTTTCATTATGTCAGCCTGAGCCTCGCAAAGACCCCTGAGTAGCCAGGTGTGTACACTTGATCTCCACGGGACGGAAAAAGAACCGAAGTTCAGAGATGCTAAAGACTTGCCCAGACACCCCTAGCAAGCCGTGGACGGGGATTTGAACTCAGATTGTGTGTTCCTATCGCGGTGAGGAGAATATCTCAAAATGAGTTCCCTGGGGAAAATTTTTTAATTGGAATTTTTATTGAGATAGTCAAAGGCTAATGATGTAGTCATAAGAAATAATACTGAGTCCTTGCACACTTTGCCCAGCTTCCCCAGTGGTAGCATTTGCGAAACTGCAGTACAGTGTCACAGCCAGTATGTGATATGGGCGTGGACGTCGTCACGATCTGTCTGTGATCTCATTCCGATGTCCCAGCTTTGCTGGTACTGTGCGGGCTCGTGTGTCCACGTCACCGCAGTCAAGGCTCTGAGCAGCCCCCACACCGCGAGGATGCCGCACGAGCACCTTCGTCACTGCGCCCACCCCGCTCCCAGCTGCCACCCGACCCTGACAGCAATAATCTGGTCTCCATTTCCACAATCTTGCCGTTTGGAGACTGTTATGTAAATGGACTCACACGCAATGTGACCTTTTGAATTGGCTTTTCCCTCTGATCAGCGGAATTCCCTGGAGACTCATCCCGGTTGTGTGTCTCAACTGTTCGCTCCTTTTTACCACCGAGTGGCATTCCCGGGTGTGGATGTGCCGCGGTGGGTTTAACCACCCCCCGGGGGGGTCCGCGCAGTGATGAGCAGGCCCTACGGGTGGGGGCGGGCGATGGGGAGGTGGGAGACTTTGCAAACATTGTTTGAGAGTCACAAATGGGACTTGGGCATCCAGGCGGCACACCTGGTCAGGGACAAGGACTGGAGTGGACATCGGCGGGTTGCCTGGCAATAGTGTGGGTGTCAGGGTCTCCCGTTGGCAGGGGAGGAAACAGGCAGCTCACGAGGGGCGGAGCTCGTCACCCCAGGCCCCTCTGACCTCTCTGCAGCCGGGTGCCAGGGCTCTTTGAAGGCCAGCTTCCCTGCACGCTGCCTTTTCTGACATTTTTCTCTCTCTGGAGGGAGAGCAGAGGCCATGTCCGACGCGGAGGAGGTGGTGGAAGAGTACGAGGAGTGAGTATTGGGAGCATCTTGTCTGAGTGCTGGCCCCTGCCCGCCGCCCCCACACCTGGTCCAGGAGCCGCCTGCTGCCCTAGGATCCCAGCGGAAGTGGCCGTGCCTGCTTCCGGGGCCCTGAGGAGAGACACACCACCTTCCCTCCATTCCTGTACCTCTGGGTGTGGGTCCCGGGCAGACCACAGGCCGGGGCCTTTGGGAAGTGCAGAGGCACAGCTCCAGGGAGGACAGGGCTCAGGGGCTGGCCACTGGCAGAGCAGCTGAGAAGCCGGGTCCCCTGAAACAGATCCAGAAGGTTCAATGACTCTCCTGAGGCCACAGAGCTGGTCGTGCCCCACAAAACCTGGCTCAGAGCTTGGCATTCGCTCCATCTTGCACCTCCACTCTCCCCTGACAGCGCCCCGTCCACAGTCCTGTCCTGGAGAGAAACCAGGGGGTGGGACACAATCAAATAACTGTCTACTTGAGCGGGGCAGTGGTCACCGGGGAGGATCCAGAGGTACAGGCACGGCCCCTGCCCCCGGGAGCTTAGCTCCTGTTGGGATGCTGAGACATGAAGTGTCAGAAGGAATCCGCAAACGGGGCCTGGCGTGGAGGGGGCTGTGGGTAGTGTGGGGGCTCTGAAGAGAGGGACCTGGGGGCTGGAATAGTCGGGGGGCAGGCTGGGTGGAGAAGGCAGGTCTTACCTGTGTAGAATTTGGAGACAGAAGGGACTTGGAGGAGGGAAGGCTTTCTAGAAAGGGGCACAGCCTGGGAAAAGCTGGGCACATCTCAGAGGGGAGATGAGGAGAGGAACCGTGCAGACGCCGATGAGACTGAGCCGGGGCAGAGGCTTGCTGGGGACGCGGGAGGTGGCACTGGACGAGAAGGGCGGGCACCACTGCAGGGCAGGTAAAGGAGTGTGGACCCCATTAGGCAATGGGGGAAATATAAACAGTGGTCACGTTTGGGGAAAGGCCAGCATGCGTGTGTGTGTGTGTGTGTGTGTGTGTGTGTGTGTGTACTCCTGAACCACTGACGGCGTCTTCTGTTGCTCGCAGGGAGCAGGAAGGTAAGCGCAAGCGTGTGTTCTCATTCGGATCAAGGACAGCCTGGCCTGAGACTGACCCCCTCTCCTCTCCTCTCCCCCTTGCTGCCCTGGCCTTCTCGTCTGAGCAGAGGAAGGTGCGGAAGGTACGTACCCCGGGCAGTGGAGGGCCCGAAAGGGGGCACCTCAGGAATCCGGTGTTCCTGGGAGCCCTGGAAACACAGATTGTCCCTGCCGCTCACTCTCAGCGGAGGAACATCCCCAGCACCTGGGGCTCCTGGACGGGGATCGGTTTTCTACCTTGGTTGCTCAGGTCTTGAGGCAAAAGGTTTAAACCCATCTCTTCTGTCTGCCATTTTCTTTACATAGAATCACCACTTTCCCCAATTAATTATTTTTGCTTTTTTCCCAATTTTTTAATCATGGAAAATTGTAAATGCATATAAAGGACCCCCCCTCCCATGTACCATCCCCCAGCTTCAACGATCATCCACTCAGGGCCAGTCTCTGTCATCCCTGCTGCGTCTCCCCACTACTCGCCCCCCGCCCCCCCGGTGTTTTGGAGCAGACATCCCAAACCGGTCCCAGGCAGCAAATCACTCCACACTTTAATATTTCAGTATGTGTCTCTCAAAGATAAGCACTGTTTAAAAAACCATAACCACAGTACCATTACCCACCTAAGACATCCCATTTAATAATTTTTTAAATGTGTTTATGAACATGACGGTGCTCAGCTAAGACTTGTATAGACGTGAAAATTTATTATTATTATTACCTTGCAAAAGCCCATCTTGCTGTCTCTACTCTTTGATCCAGTAACGCATTGCTGTCCTTGGCTTTGGGTCCCACATCTCACTGACAGAACACCCCCACCTTCTCTTCCTCCTGAGAGCTGGACACGTGCAAACGGCCTCACCGCCGCCCGCCCCCACCACCGCATGGCCCAGAATGGCCCTCAGGCAGCTCACGCATCTGCACCAGGCAGTTTGGACCCTGTGCCTTAGTGGCTCAGATGTCACTTCAGCACGTGGCATGTGGAGAAGGGTCTCCATGACAGTCTGGGGGGAGAGCCAGGGTGGCCCCTCCCCTGTTCCCCAGGGCTTCTAGGGAAGATGGGGACCCTCCTGCACATTTAGGGGCTGTTCTGGGGGTATCTGGCCAAAAAAGGAGACAGAAGAGAAATTCACAGAAGAAACTGAAAGGGGCATAAGAGTCATTTTTGGTTTTAAAGGAACACCAAATATTTCAGAAGTTGTCTGAAATATTTTTTGAATCAAACATCTAGATGGCTCCAACTTCCGCTGTGTTCCCTGCACAGACTCTTGATATGGTGGGACTTTGTTTGCTTTAGAGGATTTTTCACTTTGTTACACCAGGTTCTCAGTGGTGGGGTTTGAGATAGACCTCTGGATTTGGGACCAATCCATCTGCTCCACACAGTAGGATTTAGCTGTGAGTTAACAAAGTAATTCTCCGCTGCGCTGGCGGTCTGAGCTCCATGTAGCATCCGTCTTGCTTGGCAGAAAGGGACTAGACCCCCTTCCCACCCCGCTAAGGACCAAGAGAGGACAAAGTCTGGATGGATGTCAGCTAAGCCTACAGGACAGAGGGTTCAAGTACCTCTTCGTCCAGGAGTGGAATTGCTCCAATTTCTGTAACCTCCTCTTTGGGCAGATATTTGCACCTCGAACAGCTGTTGCAGATGAAGTCTGTGTCCTTAGGGTTACCTGTGTCCTTAGGGTCACCACGCTGGGCCTTCCCTTAGGTGGGGCAGCCTCTTTCCCACAGGCTGGCAAATGTCCACTGGTGCCAGGCTCTCCGGCGGGGCTTTCCAAAGTGTGGCTCCTGGGAACTGGACCTGGTTTGCAGATATCCACGAGGCTCATTCAGGGCAGGAACATGGGCGAAGTTGGATGGGAGTGAATTGTTCCCCACTCTCTGCTGTTCAGGGGCCTCTGTCTTAGTGGGAGGGAAGCCGAGGCTCTGTCGTCTAGAGGCAGCGCCAGTTACCGTTGATTGGGTGCTTCCCCCGTGCCGGGCACCTGCCGGGTGTGCTATGCATGTTAGATCACCCAGTCCTCACAGAGGCTGAGAAGCGAGTGTAATTACGCCCATGCTACCGACAACACACCTGAGGCTCCGGGAAGCTACTGAGGACAGAGCTGCCCTGGTTGCTAGAAAGTGGCGGCTCGGGAATCGGAGCCCAGGCCCCACTCCAGAGCCCACACTCTAAAACCACCGCGCTGGCTGCTGCTCCCGCCCGGCCTTCTGCTCCCAGACTAACCTGTCCGCTTCTCCCCTCTGCTGCTGCCGCTCCCCGAACCTCAGAAGAGGAAGACTGGAGAGAGGACGAGGACGGTAGTAC
>RJWJ010027175.1:0-22448 GCA_004363605.1 Indri indri
GGTAAATAACTAGACCTCCTTAAGAATAAGAAAACATAGTAAATGCTATAAGGGACTAGTATATGAAATGCCACAGGAACTCCAAAGAGAAAGCAATTAATTTTGCATAAGGAAGGGAGAGTCACAGCAGTGGACACTGAAGAGGCAACACTTAAACCAAGAGTTGAAAATATTTTAGCAAGTGGAGAAAGAAAGACAAATATCCATCATTTACAAAGGCAGGAAAAGTTCATGTTCAATTGTGATGGGCTTTTGGATATCAATTTGGCTAGCCTACAGTCCTCAGTTATTTAGTAAAACACTAATCTAGGTGTTGCTGTAAAAGCATTTTAGTAGATGTGATTAAAGTCTGTAATCAGGTGCTTTTGTAAGGGAGATTTTCCTAGATAATCTGGGTGGACATAGTTCAACTGGATAAATGGAAATCAGTGTTCGGGCTTCCTTAAGAGAAGAAAAATTCCACCTGTGAACAGAAGCTTCCCTTTCTGATGACCTGCCCAATGGACTTTGGACTTGCCCAGCCAGTCCCTATAATCACATGAGCCAATTCATTGCAATAAATCTCTTAATATTTATTTCCCGCTGGTTCTGCCTCTCTGGTTGACCACTGACTGATATAAATATTGGTACCTAGAAGGAGGATGCTGGTAGAATGAATACTCAAAAAAGTGGAAGTGACTTTGGAATTGGGTAAAGGGTAGAAGCTGGAAAAATTTTAAGGAGCATGATAGAAAAAATCTAGATTGCCTTGAACAGACTATTAGTAGAACTATGAATGCTAAATGCTCTGCTAGTGAGGACTCAGAAGGAAGTTGAAAACATTATAGACAAACAATTGCTGCAGAGGGCAGGAAGCTAAGTATATGAATGAATAATCCACTGCAAAGCACAGCAGAGTTTTTACCAATTCAAGATATTGAAGGGACCGAAATTGAAGTTTAGGACCTGAAAAGCCCTGATGAACACCCAGGCTCTGGGTTGGAATCCCTGGAGGACAACACCTAGGAGCGGGGGCAAATACAAATTCAGAAATAGCCATGCAACATCCTTGAATGAGCTCCATTCCTGATTGGATTATGATGGCTTGCCCCTTCCTTAGATGCCTACCAGAGAATAGGATAAACCCTCCATGGAGGAAGATTGCATTATCCAGAACCTCTGCATTTTTTCACATACCATGGCAAGCCTTTAATATAAAAATAACAAGCATAACAAAAAACAATGTGAACAGAAAAAAATATAGAAATAGATCCACAAATAACTAGTATTCATTTTCCAATATAGAAAATACCTATAACAGATTACCTCAAATTCAGATACTTAAAACAATACCCATTTATTATCACACAGTTTCTGAAGGTTAAAGGTACATACACCATAAAACTGGGTTCTCCGTTCAGGATCTCACAAGGTTTAAATCAGTGAGGCTGCATTCTTAGCTTGGGGTCATCTTCCAAGTTCATTTGGGTTGTTGGAAGAATCCAGTTCCTTGTGGCTGTAGCTTTAGCAACCCTACTTTCTTGCTGTCTGCTCAGCTCTTGGAGGCCACCCTTAGGTCCTCACCTTGTGGCCCTCTGGCAAATTGGCAGCTTACTTCTTCAAGGCCATCAGGAGAGCCTCTCTTCAGTCTGCTATGAAGGAATCTTATCTTATCACCTTTGTTATATAACATAACCTAATCATAAAGTGATATCCCATGACATTCAGGGGTAGCATTCACACTCAAGAGGGAAGGGATTATACATGGAATGCACATTGGGTGGGAGGTGGGAGAGAGATCCTGGGGGCCCATCACAAAATTCTACCTACTACATGACCCAAATATTGGTTTTATCTAAGGCTGATATGGAAAATAAAATGTATGCCAAAATGGACAATTTCACCAAAGAAATTAAACCAATAAAAAATTCAAATAGAAACGTTAGAACTAAAAACTGTATTAAATGAAATTAAAAACTTAATAGGTGGGCTTAGCAGCAAATTAGATATAGCAAAAGAAAGTATTAGTCAAATGGAATATAGATCGCTAGAAAATACATAAACTGAAACAGGAGAGTAAAAAACATGGAAAATACAGATAGAGGGTAAGATATATATTTTTTCTAATTTATATGTAATTGAAGTCCCAGAAGAAGATTAAAAAGAGAATAAGAGAAAAAGAATGTTTGAAGAGAAAAAGAATGTTTGAAGAGAAAAAAATTACATTAAGCAACCCAAGCAGGATACATGCAAAGGAAACCACAACTAAACATATCATAGTCAAATGGCACTGAGAACCAAAAAGAAAAAAAACTAAAACAGATGAAAAAATACACTAACTTCAGAGGAAAAATAAGACTTAAGGATGATTTCTCAACAAAAACAGTAGAAGCCAAAGAACAATGGAAGAATGTCTTTTAAGGGCTGTGAAAAATAACGATACACACAAATGTAGAATTCTGTCCTTAGCAAAAATAACCTTTGAAGTGATGGTAAGACAAAGATATTTCCAGACAAGAAAAACCTGTGGTAATTCATATCCAGCAGATTGGCAAAAAAAAGAAAAATCAAGAGAAATTTTCAGGCAGAAGAAAAATGATCCCAGATGAAAACCCAGAAATGGAGGCAGCAATGAAGAATAATAGAAATGGTGAATATGTTGGTTAACATAAACCGTACAAAAATATTACAGTTGTGTATGTTTAAAGTATATGTAAAATTATAAGAATATTTTAAACAGCAATAGAGGGTAAATGAATTTAAAGTGTTTAAAGTTCTAGCATTGTTGGAGAGGTGGTAGAAATATTAATTTAGGTTAAATTTTATAAATTTAGGATCAGTAATGTCCTAAATTATGGATAACCACTTGAAATATAATAAAAGAATGTAAAACTGAAATTCTTACGAAGAGGAGAAATGGCATTTAGAAATATTTGCATATTAGAATTCAGAAATTTGCACATTTCTAAATGAAGCAAGAAAGAAAATAATTAAAAAGTGAGTCAAATAGAAAATAAATAATAAGTTTTGAAAGCACAAATTTATCAGTAATTATATTTAATGCTAATAGACTAAACACTCCAATTAAAAGACACATTGTCAGACAAGGAAAAAATCTATATGCTGCTTATATGTACACTTCTATTAATATAAGGACAAAGAAAGATGAAAAGTAAAAATATTTTTGAAGGATGAACTATGCAAAAACTAAACAAAAGAAATCTGGTGTAGCTATACCGATATCATCCAATATAGACTTTACAGTAAGAGGCATGATTAGAGATAAAGAGGCACATTTTATTATACAAGGGTCGATTCACAGATGTAATAATTCTAAATTTGCATGCACCCAATGACATAACATCAAAGGTATACAGCAGAACCTTACAGAAAAAGGACAAAGAGAAATTTAATCATAATAGGAAATGAACGTAGCATACAAAGCCCCTTCTATCTGAGATCAGTCTTTCCTCCCTGGCTGTAACTCCCCTATTGCTCTATTCTCTAGTGAAATTCGAGGACTCATTGTTCCTCATCTACACATTTGTTCTTCAGCCTGTGCTGATTTCTCTTGTGCCACTTCCCTCTTCTTTCCATCTCCCTCAACTGATAATTGAATATCCTTACCCTACATAATCTCCAAAGCCCAGTTCAAATATCACCTCCTCCATGAAGCTTTACCAGATTCCCCTATTTGAGAATAGAAACTTTCTTTTACCTCAAAATTCAGAAATTTGTTCAGGTTTCTTGACATTTTCTACCTTAAATTCTAATTATTTTTGCACATGTATTAATTTCTCCTTTTATTAAGGCATGGCTTCCATATGCTTCAACTTTGCATAGATTATGTCTGACAGAACAGGGTCCAAACCGTAATGGGAGCTCAATAAATATCTGTTAAATGTATAAATGATGAATTTTCCCAGTCACCTTTCTCTTAAAAATGCCAGCCAGCTAGAAACCATGTGTGTGTGAGAGAGAATTAGAAATCTGTTTTTGGAGAAAACGAGCCCCGGTTCAGACAAGAATTTCCCAAGCCAGAAAAGCATCTGTGACTTTTAGTAGTCAACTGTGTCATGCAAAACAGCCTCCCTGGAAGCCGTGACAGAATTCCACTGACACATAAAGCCCTGTCTTGCCAAGAGCTTGAGGCACCGGACATCGGCTCAAGCTGAAGCAGACCTCACTGGCGAGAGTCTCAACTGTCTTATCTCACATCCAAGTAATTAATTAAAACCATCATACTTCTATTTCCCCCACCCCTGATTTTCACCCTTATTGTACTCTGTCTGAGTAAAATAGTGAAGAGGTAAAAGTGATGGAGACCTTGAAGTTACATGAGCCCGACCTGGCAACCCAGCTCTGCCAAAATAGCTGCTTGACTTGGAGCAGATGCATCAATGTCATTTATACAGGGGAAATAATAACACCACTTATTTTGTAGGTTGTTATGGGAATTAAATGAGAAAATCCATGTGAGGCCACCCAATAATGCCTGTTGAAAAAGATCAGCTCCTTCCCTTCTCCACCTTCCCCTCCTCCTATTAGGCCAGCAAATCCATTTCCCTTATTCAGAAAAAACTTTGATGGGAGGGCCAGGCGCAGTGGCTCACGCCTGTAATCCTAGCACTCTGGGAGGCCGAGGTGGGCGGATCGTCCTGAGCTCAGGAGTTCAAGACCAGCCTGAGCAAGAGCAAGACCCCATCTCTACCAAAAAATAGAAAGAAATTAATTGGACAGCTAAAAATATATATAGAAAAAATTGGCCAGGCATGGTGACGCATGCCTGTAGTCCCAGCTACCCGGGAAGCTAAGGGAGGAAGATCACTTGAGCCCAGGAGTTTGAGGTTGCTGTGAGCTAGGCTGACGCCACGGCACTCACTCTAGCCCGGGCAACAGAGTAAGACTCTGTCTCAAAAAAAAAAAAAAAAAAAAAAAAACTTTGATGGGAGATGGGAGATGACAAACCCAGGCCCACCATCTCCCTGTAAAAGAAGTGAGATTCATCCCCGCTGGCTGGCATGTCCAGAGCCTTGCAGCCAATCCAGGGATTCCGTGTACACTGGACAAAACTGGATTTCCAGTAACTCCACGGGCCTGGGCATTGCCCTGCCAGAGGCTCTGACTCTAGTCCAAAATTGAGCTGAGTTTGCCATCTAGAGGGCACCAGCGAACAGGCAGGCACCAATATGGACTTCAACAATGACTCACTGGGCACCTAGAATGGAGATGAAGCTTCATTCCTTCAATCAAAAACATTTGTTGAGGATCTGCTATAAACCGGGCACTGCAGGAACAGGGCACAACGCAGCCTCTGCCCTCAATGAGTTCACAATCTAGCAGGAAGTCCACACTCCAGATTTATTTCGGTGTCCAAAATGAGACCTGTTCCTGGAAGGAGGAAGAGTTTCTCTGACAGTACAGAATGAATTTGCCCATCAATAAATCACACATCCAGTACATACAGTGGCTGAGCCGGGTCTTGCTCTCAGGGACTGGGTTCCAATTTTCCAGACACTCAAGCTGAACTGCACCTCAGAGGGCCCCGCCCCTTCATTTGCAGCCAAAGGGAAGTGAAGTGACCTGACCAGGGCCACACGGGTAGGAAGTAGCAGAGCTGGACTGAGAAGTCATTCTTACAATGCCCATGCTCCTTCTAGGACACTAAGGGATTCACATATACCTAAAGCAGCCAGGCACTAGAGCAAAGTGCACAGAGAGGGGTGTGCACAGAAGTTTCTGGATTGAGTGTATTTCAAGGGCAGGTTTGCAGAAGTCAGTCATTTTTATATCTTGTTAAGGCCCTCAACTTGCCAACGATGGAATAAATGAGGAACCTTGGCCTCTGGCCTAGATTCACATAGTTTTTCTCACTCTGTAAATCTAGTTCATTTAAAGAAAGTCCCTCTGACTCTCATGGGTGTTCTTTCAGCTGCCGGGAATGTCTGTACATTCGAAATTATGCTAATGGTCCAAGAATCCCTTAGCTTTTGAAAGGTGGCAACATGGCTACATACAATTCAGGACATTTAAACTGGATAGGAAATCTCTTTTCCAAAAGCAAGAATGTGCTCCAGGACACTAAACACTGTACCAGCATTATACCCTTTTCAGAACTATGTCATAGCTCATTTTGCATTTGTGGCCAGTTTTAGCTCATCCACATAGCCATTAAACAAGCATGCATTCTGTGCCTACTGTGTGCCAGCTACTGTGCTAAGCAAAGCACTGAAGACAGAGTGGTGAATAGAACAGCCACTGCCACTGCCCTCATGGAGCTTGTGAGTCATTATCCAGATAATTATGTCAAGTTATGATGAGTTCATAAGAAAGGAAAAGAAAGCTCCTCTGAGTAAATGCCAAGGATTAATTAGCTGCAGAATGAAACTGGATTTTATATTCTCTTTGTATATGCCCACAGCATCCTATGCACATTTTTCTTAGAGATCCACACAACATTTTTGTTGCCATTGTTTTTCAATTTTTGCTTTGATTTTTGTTACATTTTATATTAGTCTGTGTTACCCACAAGACTCTCAGCTTCTTGAGGTTGGGGAAAAATTTTTATTTATCCCAAGCTCTTCCATGTCTACTAAATATTAGATGTCGACTGTATTTTTTAATGAATAAATGAAAGAATCGAATTGATTTCATCAGTCTTGTCAATCAATTTCAAAGATTACTGATAAAACTATTCTATGAAGTTTTTAATTTGTAATGCATGAGACTCCAGACACAGTTATTGGTGATCAGCAAAAATTTTGGGGTTACCTGTTTCCATCCATGTATATCACTGTAAGTCATTGGTCATTTATTACACAAGCGATCTGTCAAGATGATGCTGGATGCTGTCTAGAGCAAGAGATGAGCAATTTACATAAACAACCATAAGATTCTTGAGAGTTCTGAGAGAGGAGTATGTCCAACAATAGGAGGAATAATCAACATAATGGAAATAGAAATAACAGAGCTAAGTTTGGGGAAGGTCAAAATAAACCTGAAATCCAACTACAATGATTAGAAATAGCTGCTTTAGTGAAGCTCTCTGTCCCAGAGGAGGGGTGCAGGGGAGGGATATGTCCAAAGACTATGTTGCAAATGAACAGGAAGTTGCCAGAGTACACTCAGTTTCTATAAACATAAATGTGAAATATTGAGTAACTTGGTTTTAATGAAACCAGTCTTAGATAAAGAGCCATAATATCTTCTAGGTGGATCATGCCCTTCTGACCCCATCTACCTGGAATGCTTTTTCTTACTCTTTAAGACTGGCCAAATCACACGTGGACCCTGACAGCACTTCTCAGCCCTTGAAAAGTTAGCTCCCAAAGGACATTGTACATACCCCCAGCCACAAGTTTTTACAGGAAAGACCAGTTAGTGCAAAATAATAATAATAATAAGCAATGATTTCATGAGCATCTACTATGTCCCCAGCACTTTCTCAGAATGGTCTCTTTTATTTAGTGTAAAAACAAAACACGGTAAATGTTACCAACTCCAGTTTATACATAAGAAAAATGATATTGAGAGAGGCTAGGTCACTTGCCTAGGGGAACTCAGATAATGAGCAGCAGTACTAGAATATTAACCTGGGCACATCTCCTCCAAATCCCACTGTATTACCTTTTTACCAATGTTTCTCAAAATACTGAATATGAACTATAGATATTGTTTGCTCTACTTTGCTTATTTTTATGTTTTATCTTCCATTAATGGCAAGTGATACTGTTTTTTAAATTATGGCAGGTATGTAAAAGTTTCCTATTTAAAAAGATTAAGTTATTTTTTGATGGGAATTTTAAAGAAATCTGTTACATAAGCAACAGTACAATTGGTGTTTGTATCAAAAGCCATGCACGTGATACACAACTGACTGATGTCCAGGAAACACACTTTTTCCCTGCAGGTGCTTCCCTACTTCCAGCATTTCTCTCACTACTTCTTGTTCTCTTTACCTTTAGACCAGAGCCTCTCAACTCTGGATGACCAGTGAAAATTTTTAAGTTACCTGTTTTCATTCAATTGTGTCATTGCAAGTCATTTGTCATTTATTACCCAAGCAATCTGTCAAAGAGGATGCTAGATGCTGTCTGGAGCATCCAGGGTATTGATGCCCAAGACCCGTTCTAACCCAATTAATTAAGAATTTCTGGGAGTGAGGCCTAAACATTGATAGTTTTTCAAAGCTCCCCAGATAATTCTAGGTCATGGTTAGGAACTGCTGTTATAAACTATGAATGAACCCCTTTGCATATGCCCAGGGCACAGCACATTGCCTGGCACATAGTAGGAGGTCAACAATGTTTATTGAATGAGGAATTATATTGTCCTGGATTCCACCAAGCCCAGGGCCCTGGAATGGGTCAATGGGGCCATGTTTCAGATCATACCTTTCTAGCATGTTCACGAGCACATACTATGAGGCCTCTGTATAGACAATCAGTCTGCTATAGGGTGAGACTTCGTTCTGACCAAACCAACATTAAATAATTCCCAATTCCTCATTCAGGATGCTGACTTTGCTGCTCTTCTATTTGCTGAAGGATTTGAGGCAATTGTGCTACTCCTTAAGCAGAAGGCAGGCTTGCTATGAAGGAGCAAACCCTGGACTCAGATGCCCTTGAACTCCTAACAGCTTCTTACTTACAGACCTAAGCAAAGTGGATAATGCCTAGCTCCCAGCTAAGCATCCATGTGGTAGAGTAGGAAAAGGATGGATTCTAGGAACAGACAGATGCAAAATTAAACTACATATCCATCCACTTGGATAAATCACTTACCTTCCATGAGCACCCATTTCCTCATACTAAAATGAAAATTATATTTTGTAAGATTATTAAGGATTAGAGATGCTGTATGAAGAGGTCTCCAGCAGTGCCTAGCACACAGTAGGTACTCCACAGAGATGGATATAGAGCTTTTACATGGTTGGAGGGAGGAATGAATACAGAGATATGTAAGGCGATACAGGATTATTACAAGTATCAGAGGTATACAATTCACCTTTTTAAAGCCCCCTTCTTTAAGAAAACACAGCATTTTTCCCACCCTTGAAAAGTTTCTTTAGCTTTTGTTCCTTCCCCAAAGAAAGACTGACTCCACAAGAAGACTTCTTGCATGTCACTTTACTGACACAGCTTTATGTAACAAATAGACTTTTATAGTAATTATATCACTATGTTACATTAATTGGAAAAGATACAAATGATGAAAATTAAAGAAACTTGGTTTTGTTTGTGTTTGATAAACAATGCCTGAGGAAGAACTAGTTTGTGTGCTAAAATCTAGGCTTTAAAATATTTCCCAAAAGACTAATTAAAATAGCTCCTTGGACCCTTATTTTACTAAGAACTCAAAGCATCTTTCCAAGAGAAACATCACTTCCAAATCCTTCAAATAGCCAGAGTTAAACTCTAAGATTCTTTTTGCACTATTCACATGCAAGGGAAATTCTCCCTCCTGCTTGTTGACCAAATTCTTATTGAGTTCCTGCTAGGTGCAATGCACCATTTCAATCAACAATATTTTTTAATACTCACCATACAAAAGCAGTATCTTACGAATCTTCTCTTCTAACTCTCTTTCTTTTTACCTTGTGGCAATCTATTTACATCAAGTTACAGCATCATCGTCATCCCCACCAGCACCATAACTATCAATTACTAAGTTCTTACTATGTAAGCTCTGCTAAGTGCTTTACAGGCATTATCTTAAATCCAATGCTTTCCTTAACCTTAAGAAATGCACAGCCTTGATACTCAATTTATAGAGGAAGAGGCCAAAGCTTAGAGAAAAGGAACTTGATGAAGGTCACCTAGCAACTAAGTGATGGAGGTAGAACTAGAAACCATGTCTAGTTTTGCCTAAAACCAATGCCTGTGCTTGGTCCAGGTGAGCTCAGGGACCACAGCAGTCACTGCTGAGATGAAGTCAGTCATGATGCATGAAATGGCAGAGCAATGGCCAACCAAGGGATTTACTGACAGATTTTTAGTTGGACATTCAGCTCACTGTTTTGACCTGTGTCAGCATAAATGGATCTTTCCACAAAGGTCCTTTTCTTTTTCTGTCTGAAATATCACAATTTATAGTGAGTTAGCATTGAAAGCATCCTCAAAGATCACCTAATCTGATCCCTCTTTATGCCAAGATGAGGAAGGTAAGGTCCATAGATTGGAGTCAATTTGCTTACGATCACCTGGCAAGTCATCAATACAGTTGTGACCAGGGCTCTGGACTCCTGCCTCTCATTTCAGTGTTCTTTCTAAGATGCCTCAATCTGTATAAACAACGCTTATTCCATGTTACACCTGATGTTTAGAGTCATCTTAGCTGGTCTGGTTATAATAAATTATAGAACTATAGGATTAACTCTAGATGAACTCCAATGTAGAAAGAAGATGAGGGGAAAAGACATTTCTGGATAAGAAAACATCAACATCAAAGACAGAGTCATGAAAGAAATCCAGTTTAGTGTGTTCAGAAAAGAAAATCTATCTCGTATAACTTGAACACAGCAAGGGGAGTAAAGAGAGAGAATAAGTTATTCTTCCTTTCAAACCATTTCTAGGGCCCTGGACATGCAAAGGTGACCATGACATGGTCCATGTCTTCAGGGAAGTTAGACACTAATGGCTTAAACGAAAAAGGAAATAGGTACTCACTATACTAGCTGATAAGTGCCATGATAGGTATAAGTCCCAGGTGCTGCAGAAGCAAAGGGGAGGAGCTTATGATCCAGACTTAGGGAAGTTTCTTGGAAGAAGAGGCAACTAAGCGGGGTCCTAAAGGATGAGTAAGGGTGATGGAAGACAGGTCAATAGAAGCATTCAAGACAAAATAAGAATCATATTAAAGGTATCGTGGCTTGCCTTGAGTACAGCCCAGAGTTCAGTATGGCATGTCATAGAGTGAAGAGGCGATGTTGAAAAGCCAGGCTGGAGTAAAAGGCAAAGAGTAGGATGTGTAGGACCTTATAGGTGGTGCTTGCTTTTGGGGACATTATCCTAAGGGCAAAGAAGACCACAGAGAATATTTATACAACTGAATGACATGATTAAATGCACTCTTTTAGACAGATCACTATGACTTCTGACTGGTGGATGGGATGCAAGAGGGCAGGACGGTGAGGAAGAAGACAAGTCAGCCAGCTACAGCAATATTCTAGAAGAGAAATAACCAGAGCATGAGCTATAGGCTTGGGGGAAGTGGGTGCCATCAAGCAATACGCCTAAAGTGGAACTGGCATGTCTTAGAGATTGATTAGATGTTGAAGAGTTAACAACTTTCCAAAAGGGGCCATTAGTGACATAATGGTGTGTTCAGCAAGATAAGACCCTCCCAGTGCATAAGCTATGTCCCTAAGAACATACAGGCCTGAGGTTTAGAACAGTGTCTTTGTGGATGCTATTTGAATAATATCTAAAAGGAAAATAATGTTTTTGAGAAATCCACTGCACAAGATATCTGAGACGAACTGAAATACTCAATTGAACAGCTAGAATAGGTTGTTACACTAATCGTGTTAGAGAGGGAGGAATAGATCATGCCAAGTTTATATCTTGTCATATGATTTGGCTTCTAAGACCTAAATACAAATCAAGACATACCAGATTCAAAGGCGTTTAATCTTGACCAAGTGTGTAAAGAGGAGAGAGTGGGAAAGTAAAGCATTCACAGTATTTCAGCAGGAATCGTTAGATATCTTGGATACTTTACACAAAACTCAATCCTGATGAGAGAATCATGAATTAACAGACCCCGAGAGCAAGGACTTCCCCTACCACAATGTCAAGTCTATTTAAACTTCATGCAGAACGTGTCTGGCTACAAGAGTTCTGGCTTTTGCCAAACCTCATAGAATGTACTGGAGCCATTTTACAGACCTCTACATTCCTCCAGGGCTCCCCACCCTAAGCTCTGGCCCCTCTAATACTGTGTTTCTCTGGGGATGATAGCTCTTGGGGCCTTGGGTTTGATTCAGTGCATGCCAGGACTTGGAGACATTTGAAATAAGTTAGAATCCATGTGTTGTCTTCAATTAAAGGCTTTGTAAGGCAAAGGAATACCAACTCAGCCACCAAATATTTGGGTCTGGGGAAGCTTCTTCTGCCTTTCTGATAGGCCAAGTGTGATGTGGCAAGCCTGGCTCCTATCAAAAGCAATGAGAGAGACAGAAATGACATCGTGAAAATTAGGCTTGTCACCACCCTAAGCCACTGAATATTCAAATGCATGGCCTGTGAAGTGTGGTTTGAATATTACGGTCTGGGAAGCAATGAGAATCCTGGGTAGGATTTGGGTAATTATGATAAATTCTTGAAAAAATATATCCCAAAGTAAAAATTAATAATGGGGAAAATATCAGTGGTCAGACAGAGGGCAGGAATGGGTAAATAGACAAGTCCTTTATAGACTTAATGTTGATTTGCTCACCAAATTTGTTCATTCATCCAGTATTTACCTATCCTGAACTTTGTGTGAGTTAGAAGTACTACAGAGGCTATAAAAAACTTCGCTATAAAGAGAGAATTGGGTAAAGAAAGTGCACCAAAATCTCTACTATTAGTGAAAAGTCATAAATTTCATAAAAATATCTGTTTTGAAGGTTATTATCGGGTAAAGAGTATGGGGTTTGGGAGGTCCAGTATATCTGACTTTAGTCTTGGCTCTGCTATTTTATACAATGTGTGACCTTGGATATTATGATAAAGCCTGTCATAAAGCACCTGACACATTGGAGCTATTCACTAGATCCCAGATGGATGAACAAATGAGTGAGTGAGGGCTTCCTGCGGGCCAGGGCACAGTATGCGAAGTGCACAGTGTACCGCATGTATACGCATTTCCTCGTGAAAGACAAACATCCTGTGAGGTAGGTCACTACTATCATTCCTATTTTATAAATAAGAAAACTGGGTTTAGAGAGTTTAAATATCTTGCACAGGGTCACATAGCTGGTGAGTAGGGAAGCCAAAACTCTAATCCAATCTGGCCCTTTCCAAAAACAGAATCTCAAATCTCTGCCTTAGAATAAATTATTCTTATATGGGATATGGGAAGAAAAAATGATCCCAGGAGAAAATCAGGGGGAAAAAATTCTGATACGATGGAGGAAAATCAAGAGGATGCCAAGTGGAAGAATGTGAAGCCTTCGTATTAGAGTGAGATGGAAGAGAGGACTCGGGCCAGACTGTGAGGCAGGGTCTACTTAGGAAGCAGCAGGAGAAGACACAGGCACTAGCAAGCTGGGGTGATAATTGTGTTATCAGTTGCCATGGTATTTGTTTTCTGTCTACCAAGAGAACAAAGATAACCATATGAATAACGAAGCTACTGGACAAACGTGCCGTCTTTCTGGGGTAGGTAGCTACAATATGGAGGAGAGAGAGTTGGCCAAGAACATTCTAGTAAGACAGAGTTGGGCAAACTGTGACTAGCAGACCAATTCTAGCTCACTACCTGTGTGTGTGTGTATATATATATGTATATGTATATGTATATATATATACACACACACACACACACATACATATATCTTTGATATATTGGTCTCAGTTCCTTTCAATACGCAGCCAGAAGCAGGATTACTAGATCATATGATATTTCTATTTACCCGCTCTATCAATACAGTTTTACTAAAACAAAGCCACGCTTATTTACGTGTTGTCTATATCTGCTTTCACACTGCAAAGGCAGAGTTGAGTAGAAGTGATAGAGACCATATAACCTACAAAGCCTAAAATATTTACTATCTTTATAGGCCCTTTACAAATGTTTGCCAAATCCTGCAATAAGGGTCAGTGAGATGACAAATATGGAAACACCTAGCAAGTGTCTGGCACATACTAAATAAGTGGAAATTTAAGTTTTACCTGCGTCACCATCAAGCCCACCAGCCTCTACCCAACTGAGCTAGATCACAAAAGTAGCCAGTCATGCAGATCCTTGAAGTTGACTTTATGGTGAAGAAAAAGAAGGTCATTAGTTGCAGCAGGACTGTGAGCCAGGGACTGAACAGGGAGCTGTCACACCCATTGCCACATTGAACCCTCCCCGCAATGCAGGACAGCAGGCACTGGTGCTAGATTTTACAGAAGCAGCGGAGGCAGAGTTTGGGCCCAGTCCTATCTAGGTTTTGTCATAATACAAGTCTCACCAAGCCCCAGGTAAAAGCATTAAAGGACTTGCTGGACCAGAGGATGCTTTCCCCTTTTCTTCTGGTCGAAGGTCATGACCTTGCAGGGGAAGGAACACTTGGGAAATGCAGACCTGCTATCAAAATGATTTTGGTAATTGGGCTTTGATGTGTGAATCACAGATAACCATGTCAGAACAAGGAGTTCCTGGATGGAGAGTCACTATCACATCAACGACAATGATGATGGCTTCATAGACAGCTGGGCAGATGGATGAAAAAGACTTCAAGCCAATATTTCAGAGGAAGGAAGAAGATTGATCTGGTACAGTTGAAAACTGGAAAGAACTGAAAACATGAAAGAAACAAAGTCAGCAGCATTACCAAGAGGGAATAAGAATGAAAATACTATAAACAGTCCTAAAGCCTCCAGCTGTCCCCATCCCAACCAATATACTGGTTGGAAAGGTCGAACTAAATTAAATCCAGCAGTTTCTATCAGGTATCCTTCTATAATATGAGGTGTGGGCAGACAAAGAAACCATGATACAGATGTTGTTAGAGGAGCAGCGACTCTAAGTCAGACTTGCATTCACATCTCATTTACCATTTCTAGCTGGGCAATTTGGCCAAGTGACTTAACCTCTCTAAGCCTCAGTTGCCCCAACTGTAAAAGAAGGTTAATAACAGTGCCTCATAGGGCCACTGTGGTGATTAATGTTTTTAAGTATAAAATGCTCAGCACATAATAAAATACTCAACAAATACTAGACATACTATATTACCATTGAAAACATTACAGTCAGAGACAGTTATGGAAACAGTCAGAGAGAGCTCCTGGAAGAAGATAATGTTTTAACTATGTCTCGAGTGAATGTAGAAGTTCATGAGGTGAACATCTTCCAGGGTGGGTGGAGTGTAGAATAATGGTGGGAGGGGCGTTGAGGTGAGGGTGATGAAGCAGGCTGGCCGCTTTGCCTCTAGTAATGCCCAGCCCCATTCATTCTCCATTCTATCCTTAAGCTTAAACCCAACCCTCTTACTTCTTCCACCTAAAACCTGTGAAAGCCTCTATCTAGATTCAGGTTAATATTCAAACTCTTCAGCATGCAGCACACTAATAATGTGCTCATTTAATGTGTATTTATTTAGCATCTACTAGATGTCAGGAACTGTTTTTGTGAGGAATGATAAATGGGCCTTATCTATGAGAAGTTCACAGACCAGTGGAGAGAAAGATGAAGGGCAAACAAGTTCAGTGCGTTGCAATCAGAGCTATGACAGGTATATGCCTGCAACACAATGGCGGAGAAAAAGAACTCACACTACCTTCAGACTAAAGCCTTACAGTGGAGATAAGGTTGAGCTGCGTATTGAAAACTAACCAGGAGAAGAACAAGAAAATATCTTAGAAGAAAAGACAGGGAACAGCATATAGAAAAGGATAGAGGCAAAAAAAAAAACCAAAAACAAAAAACTCTGGCATTTGGTGGTGTCCTTAAGAGTCCAACGTTGCTGGAGCTTTGAGAGGGGCAGTGTGGGCTGAGAAGATAAGATGGAACCAGTAGGCAGAGACTAGATCAGCATTCTCGAATGCCATGCCAAGGCACTTACATTTTATCTTGTGAATAACGGGGAACCCTAGAAAGGTCACGGTGAGTACTGCAGAAGATGGTCTAGACAGGGCCAGAAGACAGGGACAGGGACTACCAAGGGGATCCTGCAGTAATCTGGGCTATCTAAGATGAATGAATGAACACACAGATGAATGAATGATCATAAAGATGAATGGTTCTGATAACTTCTGCTGGAGTTTCTACTCACATGAGAAAGGGAAGTGGCTTTCATATCCTTTTCAACTGCTATTCCCACCCCCACCCTGAAATTCATGAATGGTTTCTCTCTTTTGCACGCATTTGTGTCTCTTCCTCATATACTAGGATCTCAGAGCTGCAGCCTAAGCATCTTGGATTGTGCTGGTTATATTTAAACAATTCACTGTGTGAGGCAAGTGCCCAAACCAATTAAATTAGAATCCGCAAGAGACCCAGGCAGAGAATAGAAATCAACAAAGTATAGTTTGAACCAAAATAGTCATCAATCGGAGCTATTTTGAGATTGTTCTGACCACCGAAGAGCAAAAATGTGGGTATTAAGAACAGGTGAAGGCCTGAAAAGTGGACACAAAGTGTCCTTTTAAGAGGTTAACACTGCTGTCAAATATGTCACAGAAATTCTTTGATTCAGTGATTTACTAGTTTTAATACACCAAATTATGCATGACATACCATGGTAGCAGAGGCAAAGATGAATAAGACGTAATGCAGACCATCAAGAAGCCCCCAGCTTGGTGGAGCTGGGTGGGAAACCACTTAAACACACTGCACTGTAATAGCTGCTACGACACACGAAAACTAAGGGAACCCTTCATTCTGCCCAGGAGTAAAGAAAGCCTTGACATAGGAATTAAGCAGAATCTAGAGGAGTGAATAAGACTTTCTAAAATCAGGGAAACCGCTCCTGCAAAGGCACAGAGGTGTGAAAGTGAGATAGGCTTGTAGAACTTGAAAAAGAACTTGGCCACATCTGCACACTTAAAGCTGAGATCCTTAATTAAAGGTCCTTTTGTCTCTCCCTATTGCCCTCAGGGCAAAGACCTCAAAAGGCAGTTCTCTGCAGCAGAAATGTCAGGGGATCAGACAGAAGAGAACTTACTGCTAATCAGCAGATCAGAAAACCTATGACCCAACCACGGCTAAAAATGAATGCAATTAGGTATGTTCCATCTTCAGGGAATTCCCTAAAATACATGCCTGAGATTATGAGTTTAGTCAGTTGCATGATAAACTACAGAGAAAGCTAACTTTCTTTCCAAAGGCTGGCACTTAGCATGACCTTAGAAAGGTAAGAAACTCACTGAATCTCAGTTTCTTAATCCATAAAATTTGGATGAGTACATGTGTGATAATTCCCACTCCATAGGATTACTGCAAGGATTAAGTATGGTATATGGAAGATGATCGAGCGTAGAGCCTGACATGGGTAATCAACAAATGAGAGCCCCCTTATATCCCTCCCATTCCCTTAAGTCCTGGATTGAGTTCAATGCACACATTTCGCACACAGTAGATGCTCATATATTCTTGGTTTAAGCACTTATCAACCTCCACATAATTCTATTGGGTCTACTCAAATTTGGCAAAAGACTGATAATCACAGTGTTTACAATGTGGCAAATTCTTTGCCCTTATTTCCTCATTTAATTTGCACAACAACTCAATGAAGTAACTAGAAATTATGCATCCCCATTTTACAGTTGAGAAGTTCTGAGGCTCAGAGTTGAAGTGATATCTGAGGTCATTCAGCCAGTTAAGTGACTGAGTACTGTGTCCACCATGACTCTCAGACTCTCCAAAGACAGTCATTTTCAGAGATGAGGCTGAGTTGACCTGAGTTGACTCAGCAAACCAGGCCTAGATGAAGTTGCGACAGCTTTCGCCTGCACCAGAGTAAACTTGTCTTGAACACGCTCAGTTACATCTGCCAGGATCCCCTGTTCACCAGAGGGCATGTCCAAGTAACTTGCTCTGTTCAAGGTGTTATTTCTGTAACTTTATTATTAATGCTAAATAAGAATTCTCATGATACAGAAACAGAATTTATGAGAAAGTGAACTGAGCAATAATCAATAGGCTTTCTTAATTTCCTGTATCAGTAAGAAAAAAGAAAATCAACTAAATGAGAGAGATTTGGGACAGTTAAAAGTAAGCAAAATGTCCTCTGTTTCTCAGTATCAGTCATTTTGGGGCCACTTTGGGGAGGTTTTGTGCCTTTTTTTAAACTTCCAGATTTCATACTTTCTGTTCAGCTTTTGCAACTTCCCATGAATACAGTTAAAAAGAAAATGGAAAAAAATAGAACCTCAGCCCTCCTGTATCACTTTCAAGAAGGTGCCTGTTGCAGAAGGAAATTTGGGCCATAAAGAGCCCTTTCAGACTTGTTTTAGCTCTTTCCTTCAAGATCATTCTTTTTCTTTTTCTTTTTTCTTTTTTGTGTTTTTTTTTTTTCTGGTAAGTGAATAGTCTTCAGATGATCAGTGTTGCATATCTTTGGGAAAAATTCATGCCAGACTAGTCAAATCATAACGGCTGCTATCATCAGCATGCAATGGTTTCCAAGTTACTCCCCAGCAAAGAAACCACACACACACACGAGTCCCTAGATCTCCTCTAATTTTGACATTAGAAATATTCATTTGAAAGTTTTTGGATTAAAAGTGAACACAAATAATCACAAAACAGCATCACAAACCTAAAATAGAACCCAGACCATGCAGGGTACAATGCTCATAGACTACTTCCTTTCCGCTTCTTAGCATACACAGAAATGAGCTCTGGATGTCTGCGTAGTACAGTACTCATGGTGGCCTATCTCTTTTAAACATTTGGAAGTTTTGGCCACTCAGTATGAACCTCCCAAGCAAAAGGACTGCAGTGTGCCATTTATCTGGAAAAAAAAGAAACATGCCCTCTCTGTTTTGCCACTACCTGAGAAACATTGTTTGAATCCTCTGCATTGGGCCACTCTTTCTTTAGATTTCATTTGAAAATATTCTATTATGCATTATTATACATTGCTTTATCTTCTCGAACAAAGGATACTAAATATTGTCTGTTTTGGAAAATGCAAAGTCACCATTCCATTCAATTCAAGAAACATTTTTTAAAAGCTACTGAGGGCCGAGCAGCAGGGATGCAGAAGGGAAAGACATCGCCCCTATTGTGTAGTTTTGTGGCACCATCTAAGGTGGTGCTTCCTAACCGATGTACTGGGGTGCATGGGTCAGCAGTTCCAAGATGTTAATCCACTTAGTGCTCAGGGAGGCAGGACAGGCCTGAGCTGGTCTGAGGACAGTCAGCTGTGCAGAGAGCAATCACCTCTGTTTATCCCCGTGTGCTGAGCACATAGCATCTCTTCTGTGAGTGCCATACTGTGAAAAAGGTGAGGAAGAACTGTACTAATATTATTGATATGCCCAGGGTTATTTGCTGCAACTTTGAGTAACCCAACTTTCATGCTTTTGAAATCTCATGTCTACTTTTTATAGTTGTTTTCTGTTTCCTTCCAGTTGATTGCCACATCTTGCTGTCTTGAGTGTTTCTCCCTTCTTGGTGGCTGTTTCTAATCTTTTAGCCAAAAATACAAAGAAGTTAAGCAAAAATCACATTACCTTCAACAAACATTTCCTGAGCACCTACTGTACGTTAGTCACTCCAGACTCTTACAGAAGAAGGGAAAGCGTAGATAGAGAGGGTACATAGATGCATTCTTCAGTAAGGTCACAACCTAAAATTGTAAATAAAATAAGGGTCATTAGGCCCTAGAAGACTAATATCTAGTCCCCCCAAATCTAGAGCTAATATTTGAGACTACTGCAAAGTGTTTCATGGGTTTTAAAGCAAAGCCCAATGGGGAGATTCCAAAATCTGAGCTGAGGAATAAGCTTTATGTGTGCATAAAAAAGCAGCCTGCAGGAGTAGAAAGCATGCAAGCTCTGAAACAGGGCTGAATTCATAATTTTAGCTCCATCAGTTATCAATCAAGTAAGATTTGATAATTCAAGTTGCTTAATCTCTCTCAGTCTCAGGTTCCTCTCTTGGAAAATGTGGAAAATAATACCTACCTTCAAGGTTACTGTGCAAATTAGAAATGATATATATAGCAAGGTCTTGACTCCAAGTTGATGTTTGATAGATGGTAACTTTAAAAAAAGAAAAGTTCTACATCCTATATTCAGAAATTGACCTATTGTTGATAAGAAAAGAAAATTTTCCAAGTACATGTATTTAAATGGCTATTACTAAAATGCCTGGAGAGTGTGGAGGATTTTGCAAAGTATATTTCCATTAACCAACTCCTACTCACACCAACCTTGTTTCTGAAATGCTTCTAAAATGGCATTGCTTTGCTTACTTGCCTCAGTATAATGAACATATATACATCTCATTTTGTTGAATAAGCACTAAAGTCATTTTGAACACTAGGACCCGCTACAATGCTTTGTGCACAGTATGCCATCATAGTTTTCTAAGGAAGTAAAGAAATGATTGAACAACGTTTTGGGACATAGGCGTGGGAACTTGTGCAGAGCCAGCTCTGGCTGGCTTCTCTTCTTTGATCACATCTTAAGACAGGTCTATGTGCTTACAAATGATCTCTGGCTCCTAAAAGTGGAATCACAAGGAAGTGTGATATGGACAAAACCATTTTTCCAATCCACTGTGTTCCACTGTGACAGGAGACGACTCTACCTATCTTCTTGGTACTTTTTTTCATCTATAAATGAAGATAATAATACTTACCTCATAAAGTTGTGTGAATTCAGTGAAGAAATGGCTATAATAAACCTAGCACTGTGCCTGGCATGTAATTGATATTCAATTGATGTTGCCTTTTTATCTGTGCAAATATTAGGCCAATCATCTAACTTTTCTGAACCTCCATTTCCCCATCCATACAATAAGGATGGTAGCTCCTACCTTGGGAACTTTGGTGAGGAGTTAACAAGACAGTGTATGGAAAGTACCTAGCCAGGATCTGAAGCATGGTAAGTACTCAGGCATTGCTATTTTCCCTTTACTCTACAGAATTGTGTTCATAAATTCATTCATTGGAAATTCTAATCACTGTGGAGTGTGTGTGTGTGTGTGTGTGTACACACGTGTGTATGAATTTTATTTGCCAAAAGCCACTGGATATTTAAAGACCATAAGAAAAGCCCATTGTAACCTAAATGCCCCCTGGAACTATTTCCCATGTCAGAGGGTCTGAGGCCCACATGGCTGTGCTCACTCTGAATGGCTGAATATCCAAGCGAGAGCTGAGAATCTGCAGAATGCTACGCAGACAGAGTCACCCACTGGGAAAGAGGCCGTACAGCCCTGAGTCATGTGGGAGACGTGCAAATTCTGACCAGCAGAAATAGCAGCATCAGATAATGCCCAAAGGCTTGCCTACAATGGAGTTCATTATCATTCATGTGAATGAAGTGGAAGAAGTACTGTCATCTCTTCCTGCGGTTTACTGAGTTTTCATTGACAAAAAAATAAGAACACTTTTGTTTGCCAACACGCTGCCCTTTGCGAGCCTGCTATGGCCCAGCCATGTGAAGTTGCACTTCATGTTTCAATGAAGCAAATCTCCCCCAATGAGAGAAAAGGTTACTTCCTCCATCATACTCCCCTGACCACTACCTCTGCCAGATCCTGTCATGTGCTAGGGAGAAAAGACAAAGCAAAAACAGAGCAGCCAGCAGAAAAACCACTTCTCACTCTCATCAGCTTCTGAATCCAAAATGCTAAACCAGAGTCCAGTGGTGTTATCAGGCTCTGCGGTCAAGCCCGTGCATCTGGTTATGATTCATGAACAGGGCTGGCGTGAGAAGCCTCCTTACACGAGGTCAGAAAACAGCCACCTTGGAGGTGGCAGTGATGTCCCCGTGGCATTATCTCAAAGCCTATTCTGTAAACATTCTTTCTTCAGACAACGAGAGAAATAGTACAATTACAGCTTCCCTTAATTACGGTCTCGTTCTCAGCTTACCCTCTGACCACCTCAATTGAATTTGGACCCTCATTTTAAACAACCTTCTCCAAATGAGAAAATTAAGGTCCACAGGGGTCAGTGATCTGCCTGGCATCACTCAGTTGAGAAGTGCTAGAGCCATAACTACAACCAAGAGGAGAAAAAGCCTTGTCAGGAAATATATATTAAAAAACACTATTGAACTGAAATGCATAGGGAGCACCAAGTACAAAGCATGGCTTGGAGGAGGCATTCAAAATTTTTTTCTTTTCCCCCTGTAGAAAAGGAAAACATTCTGGTTAATTGGTGATCCTACCATACTGCAGGCCTTTCAACAGTAAAAAACCAGTATCCCCCACAGAAGATAATGGCAACCATAAAAATAACAACAATACTCCTACAACAATAATAAAACTTGTCACTCTTTATTGAACTGCAATTATCTGACCAGATATCATTCTGGAAGCTTTGTATATAATGCGATCCCAATTGACCAAAGAGGAAGGAAAATATCACAAAAAGGCACATCTGTCCACCCATCTGACAACCAGAAATACGATGAATGAGTTTCCCCCAGCTGGGGCCAGATCCTATGTGATAAGGGTAGGGTGATCACATAATTTATCACTTTAACCAGGACAGATTTCAGAATGAAAGGGGGTACTCTGAATAATTACTCTGGGATAATTTAGATACATCAAGGCTGCCCTCAGAAAACCAGGACATAAAGTCAACCTAGTTTAGC
>RJWJ010027176.1:0-22357 GCA_004363605.1 Indri indri
TTTTTTTTTTTTTTTAACATTGCATCATGTTTGCTTCAGCTATTTTTTTTTTCAGGGTATTATGAGGGTACAAATATTATGGTTATGTTTCATGTCTTTGCCTCACCCAAGTGAGGGTTACAGGCATGCACTTCCCCCCTATAATGCTCCCCGTGTCCCTTAGTTGGGGGTTTACTCCCCATCCCCCTAATCCCTGGAGAATATTACTGCCATGTGAGCACCCTAGTGTTCATCAGTTAGTACCAATTTGATGGTGAGTACAAGTGGAGCCCATTCTTCGGATCTTGTGGTGCCTCACTTTGGATAATGGCCTTAAGTTTAATCCAGGAGTGTGTAAGAGGTGCTAGATCACTGTCATTTCTTATGATTGAGTGATATTCCCTTGTACGCATATACCAAATTTTAATAATCCACTCATGAATTGACAGGCACTTGGGTTGTTTCGCATCCTTGCAATAGTAAATTGTGCTGCCATAAACATTCGGGTGCAGATGTCTTTATCATAGAATGTTTTTTGCTCTTTTGGGTAGATGCCTAATAGTGCTATTGCTGGTTCAAACGGTATTTCTATTTTTAGTTCTTTGAGGTATCTCCACATTCTTTTCCACAGAGGTTGCACTAATTTGCAGTCCCACTAGCAGTGTAAGAGTGATCCTGTCTCTCCATATCCTCGCCAGCATTTGTTGTTTTGGGATTTTTTTATAGAGACCAATCTGACTTGGGTTAGGTGACATCTCATTGCGGTTTTGATTTGCATCAAATATCTCTAATCTAATGATTAGAGATATTGAGCTTTTTTATATAAGTTCCCTATCCATTATTCTGTGTTCTTTTGAAAATTTTCTATTCATTTCCTTTGCCCATTTGTTGATGGGGTTCTTTCTCTCCTGCTCTGCAGCCTGGAAGCCTCTTAAGACCGAAAACTGAGGCTCTCCTCCTTTGTCTCCTCTCTCTTGAGGATCGCTGTCCCGCATTGCCTCAAATTTTTTGTGTTCAAAACTGGGTTTTTTTGTTTTGTTTTGTTTTGTTTTTTGGTGTATGTTCTCCATTTTGTGGCTGCTTTGGTGGGACAGTTTCTCTGCACATTGTCACTTTGTCTTGACTGTAAGATGTCGTGTGTGTGTGTTTGTGTGATGGTGTTGCTGTAGATTCTTGTGGATGAGTCAGTGTACGCTTGTATTTGTTTGCACGGTTTATATGTGACAGTGCGTTGGTATTGGTGTGGTGGTGATGCATGTTACTGTGTTTCTTCATGTGTTATAGTGTGTGTGTGTGTGTGTGTGTGCGTGTGTGTCCTGGTACCTGTCTTTGTGTGGCCGGCAGATACTCAGTGTGTTTCTCCCTCCCTGCTCCTTTCCCATGACAGCCATAGACACAGAGATGATGACGGAGGGGACGAGAAAGACGAAACTGGTGAAACCCAGAGGCAGGGGTAGAACAGGTGGGGAAAGGCAGGGAGCCTTTGACCTGGGGACAGCCAGACACAGCCTACTCTGGAGCCTTTCTCTCCTGGACTCCTTGTGTTTCGCCAATCGAACTGGATGATTCTGTCCCTGTCGTTTGCTGTCTGTGCCTTTTCCTGGTGCTGTGGTCCCTTCTGCGTTGCTCCCTCTCTCTCTCTCTGTATTCGTGTTTCCTTCTCTAAACTCTGAGCTCCAGGAGCACAGAGACTGGGTGGAGTTGGATTGACATCCACTGGTTCAGATCTGTTCTCACCATCGCTGTGAGCCTGCCCCCTCCCTGCTCCTGACAGGGGTCCACCCACAGTTACCCAATATGGGAATGAGTGTGTCCACCTCTGCTGCCTCTGTGTGGCTTCTTCTTTCCCTCTAATTTAAAATGGGGAGCTCAGCTGGGTTTGGTGGTTCATGCCTGTAATCCCAACACTTTGGGAGGCCAACACGGGAGGATCCCTTGAGGCCAGGAGTTTGAGACCAGCCTGGGAAACACAGTCAGACTCAATCTCTGCCAAAATAAAATTTAAAAATTAACCATGTGTGGTGGCACATATCCGTAGTCTTACCGACTCAGGAGGCTGAGGCAGGAGTATCACTTGAGCTGAGAAGTTCAAGGTTACAATGAGCTATGATTGTACCACTGCCCTCCAGCCTGGGTGACAGAGCGAGACCCCATCTCTAATCAATAAAATAAAATAATAAAATAAAATAGGGAACTGGTACCTTGCTTGCAAAGCTAAACAACCCACTTTCCACAACCAAAAATGCTGATTTAGGGAATAGACATGGCTGAGTCACCCCATATGCGTGAGAGTGAAACAGGACAATAGGTTATCTGAGTCTGACAGTCAAAGCTGCCAGACCCAGCCTCATCCCGTAATCCTCTGGCCCCAGACGAGGGGATCAACAAAGGGCCACCTGAACTTTCCTCATCTTGGAGAGGAGCCACCATGGACTTTCCTGACCCTGGGACATGGCTCTGTTCTAGAGCGGAGACTAACACTGTGAACAGACAGACCAAACTCCTTGTACTTGTGGCGCTGACATCGTGTACGGAGGGGAAGTGGGAGGAGTACATAACAGTCGAGAGCCATGAGAAGTAACTAAATTGTATGGAATGTCAGAAAGTGCTAAAAGCTGTGGGAAAATAAAGTCAGAGCAGAGTGAGGGTGAGAGGAGTGTAGGATGAGGCCAGTTGTAATTAGAGAAGGTCTGGCTGAAATCAGGACATGTGAACAGAAACTTGAAGGAGATGAAGGAGTGCCCCAGGCTCAGGGAACAGCCAGTGGAAAGGCCCTGGGGCAGGAATGTGCCTGAAGTTTGGAGAGCAGCCAGGGGGCCAGCGCGGCCCGTGTAGGATGAGTGAGCCCACCAATGTGGGGCATGAGGACAGAGAGGTGATAGAGGCGGAACCCATTGAGGGATTTTGAGCAGAGAAGGGACTTGATCTGATTTATGTTTAAAGGGCTTCTCTAGCTGTACCTCTGTTTGGGCCCCAGCAACTGTCTGCTCTGTGGCAGGTGTGGGCAGAGGAAGGGCCCCAGAGGTCATATCCGCCACCCTCTCTCACCACCCAGATCCCATAGGAGGAAGGTGCCAGGCCTGGATTCCCAACCATGCTCTTGGCTCTGAGCTGCAGAATGTAGGCATTGCCTGCTTTCACCTGGCTCTTGCCTAACTCTCAGTCCTTGAGTAAGGCCCATTATGCAAAGGGGGCTAGCACAGCCGGGGACTCAGAGAACCCTGTTTTGTCACATCAGCCCAGGGGATTGCTCTCTGCTGCCCCCCTGTGGAGTGGTTAGTTTATAGCAAGGATGATCCTTCATATCTGGATTTGCCAGATTCAGTCTGATGGATGCCTCCTGTCCTGGTTTAATGATTATTCATTTATTCTTTAAAAAATGGAGTCTTATTCCATTTCCCAGCCTAGAATGCAGTGGCATGATCACAGTTCTCTGCAGCCTCGAATTCCTGGGCTCAAGGAATCCTTCCAAATCAGCCTCCCAAAGTGCTGGGATTACAGGTGTCACCCACCATGCTGGCACTGGCTTAATTATTAACAATACCTCCTTAACTCTCAAAACAATCCACGTATGTACGATAAATTATGTGGTCTCTAGTTTTAATGCAGTTTGATTTTACAGCCCACTTATCTCCAGAAGAAAATGGATTTATGAGCTTCAAAGGGTACACAATGTCACAAGTACGTTCAATGTCAGAATTCTGCACTCTTCAAACAAAAATAGCTGGCTTTTATTAACTCCTTACTCTGTGCCAGGCAAGGGTTTAAACATTTTGCAATTATTAACTTCATTAATCCTCCCACAACTTTAAGAAGTAGGTCCTAATGTCTCCATTTACAGAATCTGTCTTGCTTGTCCCCACACAGATATTGCTCAATTCTGGCCGAGATTGCAGGAGCCACAGGGGTCCAGTGTGTCCCGGGTGATCTAGGGGACTCCAGGGCCTGGTCATTCTGGGAGGACTCCCTCCTGGAGAGACCTGCGGAGACTACCGGTGTGGACTCTTTCTCCAACCTAGTCCTCATTCTCCCCTTCCTTTGCCCTACCTGGGGTTGCTGAGAGAGGCAATTTAGCCACCACCCATAGGCATCCACTGGGAACAGGGCTCATACCTTTCCTTTTGGGGCCTTGCAGTGGACTGAGGGGTGGACCGAGGGGTGCTCAGACTGTGAGCTCCCCACCTGCCAGGGCTTCCTGGTACTACTTGCCCAGGTGCTCCAGCGGAGCAGGGCAAAGGCCAAGGCGGAGAGACACTGATCCAGCTTGGACACCCCATGGGTGACTTGGAACCAGCATTCTTCTCCCTGGCATGGTGTAGCGATTGATCTCCGGGGCCCGGGACAAAGGCCTGCAGGCCAGATCCTGTACACTCCAGTCTCAATCACATTGCCCAGAGTCACAGAAGGGATATTTGTGAACTAGTCTACTGAGGTGTGTGTGCCTTCAGGGAAAGATCAGAGTGGGTCCCAGCTGCAGCATGCTCCAGGGGCACCCCTCTTCCCATGGGAGGGCCGTGCTCCCAGCTCAGGCCTTGATCCTGGGCAGGGAACCTCCTGGCCCCCATCACAGTCATCGGGGAACTGCTGCCTGCCGGCAGAGGCCCTGAAGAAACTGGGGCATAGGGGATGGTGGAAAGGAGCAAGGCCTGCTCCGGACCACCAGACTGTGGGTCTCAGGCAGCCCCACTGCCACACATATTTTCTGGTTGAGTGGACGCACTTCAGCCCCTCCCTGACAGCTGTGCCCAGAGGCAGGGGTCATACCTTTGACCCTTGCTGAAAGCATTTGTGCAGCTAGAGGGCAGGCACCCCCAACCCAGCTGCCACTGCGAAGGTGGACTATAAGGACACGCCTGGAAGTCCCAGGGCCCCACCCACCACCCGAAGCACTAGAGTGCTTTTCCAGAGGAACCAGAGCTGCTTACACGACCCAAAAACAACATTGCAGCTGGCTCCTCCCAGCAAGCACCACCTACTGACAGGGAGGTCAATTTGCCCGCGCTTTTGCCGCATTTACTGACTCATCATACAGGGTTGGTCAATTCTGACCCACAAGCTGTTGGTGGGTGAATCCTGAGAGTGTTCCCCCAATACAGGTGCCTCTGGTGCCCTGTGGGTCGAAACCACCGTCTCTGGAATGCCCAGATGCTGGGGCACATGGCGGTCTCGGGAAACACCCCTCCCCCAGCCCGGCGACTTTCGCGCCCCTAGAGGCGAGGAGAAGAGACAGAAGCCACTTTCTCTGTGTGACTGATGTGAATCTGAGGGGCCTTGGTGCTAAGCAAGAGGGGCAGCCTGTGGGTTCGGTCCCCGGGACAGGCATAGATCATCTCATAAGGCCATAACGCTGGGGCTCGCTGCCAGCTTTGGGGTTTGTGGACTGGGAGGAAAATCCTGGCCAGGGTCCTCAGCAATTGCACCAACTGACCCCTCCCATCAGGAGCAGCCTCCCAAGTGTGGCAAAAGAGCCCTGAAATACAAATTAGCCGCTCCCCCTAGTGGCAGATCAAGCAACCACAGAAGAACACACTCTCAGGCTTGCAGGAACCGGTTGTGATCTATCTTGCCCTTACCCCACCTGAAGGGGAAAGAGGGTTTGAGTAACCCTCGGGAGTGTCGAAACCCTTCCCAGAGATCGGGGCATTTGTATACCCCATCTGGGGTCCGGAGCCCAAAACAGAGGCATCAGATTACCTTGGTAACCTGCTCTTCCATGCAAAACACAATCGACAACAGAGAGGATAACCCCAAAACTTAACACAGTGCCTTGCATCCCAAGCTAGTAGAGGGCAGTGGAGTCATACACACAAGTGCGATTCACCACCTGAGAGCTTAAACTGGGGAACAAAACTCATTAATCCTCATTGGCAAGAGGTGAAGACAACAGGTCAGAGGTAACCGAACTTCCTAAATTACCTCTAAGGCAATACAGGACCAGCCTTCCTTTCCCCAGCCCTGTCAAGGAACGTGCCATTGGGAACTCGGAGACAGGGCCATAAGCCAGTCACATCAGTCCCAGTTCTCGACAAAGTAGCCTGATGACAAAGAATCAGTGAAAGAATACAGGAAACATGAAAGATCAGGGAGAAAAGTCACGCCCAAAAGAAATCATTATACCCTCAACAACGGATATCAATTTAAACAAAATGATTAAAATGACAGAGGAAGAATTCCAAATATGGATTGTAAGAAAACTCAATGGAATTGAAGACAAAATGGAACCCAACAGAAAGAAGCCACAACAAGTATACAGGAAATGAATGAAAAATTCTCTAAAGAAATTGAAATATTATGAAAGAAGTAAACAGAAATTCTGGAAATGTAAGAAGCATTTAAGGAACTACAAAACACAGTGGAGAGCCTTAATAATAGGATGCATGACACAGAGAAAAGAATCTCAGTGGTTGAAGATAATGCCTACGTGCTGGATGATCACCAAAGTTTTGTGCCAGATCACACAGCACAACAAGAGCCACATCCTAAATTCAGGAGAGTCCTCTGCAGCTCTCTAAGGACATGAAAGTACAGGCCCTACCCATTTGAAACATCAGGATTATCTGTCCCCTCCTCCTGGGTCAAACCCAGTCAGAGTCCTTGGTCCAGCAAAGGGTTTGCTCAACATTGCAAGAAAGTTGCTGCATCATGGTGGAAAGTCATGCCCAGGCTGAGACAGGCGGACATGGACATGTTCATTCCCATAGTTGATAACTACGGACTGACCCTGCCTGAGGCTGAGTGGGTGCAGGCTCACAGTGGTGGTGGAGACAGATGGGAGCCAGAGGACATCAGTCAAACTGGACCCAGTCTCTGCATTCCTAGAGTTCTATTTAATGAAGCACCTGTAGAACTTACTCCTTCCCGCTCATTAGGTCCAGGCAGCGCACATCACCAAAGTATGAAGTCCACTTCCTCGTGGCTTCGGGTAGTTCTCTGGAGTCCTCCCATACTCTGTGGGCAGCATCCATGAGCCATTCAAGCGAGGAGTGGTCGCTCCCCACCCCCACGGCAACTACTTGTCTGTAGCCTCTGCCTCAGGGAAGGACGTATAGTTATGGACGCCAGTTGCTCCCTCTCCCTCGGGGAACGCGGGACGCTATCCATCCCTTCGCCCCATAAGTGCAGCAACCAGGCAGGCAAGTCTTCCCGAGGGCGTTGTCTGCACTGTTCCCCCAGTTCCCACAGCTCTGCAGGCGTGTAAGCAGAGTAAATGATGTGTTCCGTTACTGTAGGCATGCCATGTGCCAAACCCCGGGTCTCCGTGGGTTGCACATGCTCCATTCTCTGTTTAACAGCTGGGGGGCACTCAGCAGGGGAGGGTCCCCGCCCTCAGTCTCCTGTGTACTTGTGCTTTCATCGGGGTCCACAGCCAAAACACTCAGTAAGTGTGTTAGCCTGCACCCAGGCTTCCAGGTTTTCCTCTATCACTTTTAATTCTCTTACCTGGGTTTCTTGCCACTTGGTGCCCTCGTGCTGCTCATGGAGGGCTGTAAGGAGAAGTCAGCCCACCCGACCAGCCACCGCTCACTCCCCAGGCTGCAGTGACTCTTCCAAGGCCCACAAGGCCTTTTCCAACACGGCAGGCGTACACTCCACCGGCTCCCAAGGAGCCCACGACATGAGAACCGCTGCCACTGGGTGCCACAAGCCCGTGGGAGGCCACATAGCCTCCCCTACTGGGGTGGAGGGGACAATTACTCCAGCTGAATCCTGCCAGCTGTGCCAAATGTGGGGAGGGGGCCCTTTGGCTAGCGAGTGCACCAGAATAATTTTCGGAAATTGAAAGAAGACACGAGCAGCAAGGTGTAGATAAGACTTACTCTTTATTGTTGGGGGAATGCAGCACACAGCGAGAATATGGCAAGTGCTTATATATGGCTCAGAACAATAGTGGCAACATGCCAAGTGAAAGTGTGATCACATCGATTTACATAGGAGATAAAACCTTGGTTACCTAAGTGTGCCTCCCAGGCGGAAGGCCAGCTTGCTGGCGGGCTGGACCAGAAAAATCACTCTGGCAGTCATCTTAGTTTGACCCAAGAAACCTATTGTCTACAGAAATGAACTTTTCCCGTACAGGACCCTTCTTCACATAAACAGTGGTTGGCTCATTAAGGAGCATTTTAACTAAAAATTTATATTTAACTAACTATTTAACTGTAACTATATTTAACTAATTTTAACTAAATTTATATGTAGCTAAAAAAGTAATTTCTGTGAAAAACATTAGCTAAAGTATTTCACAATGTATATATACTTCAAAACATCATTTTGGGCCAGGAGGGATGTCTCATGCCTGTAATCGTAACACTTTGGGAGGCTCAGGCTGAAGGATTGCTTGAAGCCAGTGGTTTGAGTCCAGCTTGAGCAAGAGCAAGATCCCATATCTACAAAAAATACAAAAATTAGCCGGGCATGGTGGCCTGGGCCTGTATTCCCAGCTGCTTGGGAGGCTGAGGTAGGAGGATCACTTGAGTGGGGTTCGAGGTTGCCGTGAGCTACGACGATGCCACTGCACTCTAGCCTGGGCAACGGAGTGAGACTTTGTCTCAGAAAAAGAAAATAATGTCATAATTCCACCACTTCAGTATGATCCAGAATATTTTCTCTGCCCTACAAATCCCATGTGCTCCACCAGCTTTTCCCTTCCTCCTCCTCCCCAAATTCTAGGCAACTACTGATCTTTATCCTGTCTTCACACTTACACCTTTTCCAGAATATCATATGTTTGGAATCATACCCTGTATAGGCTTTTCGGACCAGATTCTTTCACTTATTAATAACATGTAATGTTTCTTCATGTCTTCTTGTGATTTGGTAGCTCATTTCTATTTATTTCTGAATAATATTCCATTGTATGGATGTATTACAGTTTGTTTATCAATTGTCTGTTGAAGAAGATCTTTGTTGCTTCCAAGTTTTGGCAATTATGAATGAAGCTGCTATAAAGATTTGTATATAGGTTTCTCTGTGGATATAAATTTTCAACTCATTTGGGTTAATACCAAAGGGTACGATAGCTGGATCATTGGCAAGAATATGTTTAGCTTTGTAAGAAACTGCCAATATATTTTCCAAAGTGGCTGTACCACTTTGCATTCCTGCCACCAATGAATGAGCGTTCCTGTCGCTCCACTTCCTTGTTAGAATTTGGTGTTGTCATTGTTTGGCATTTAGCCATTCCAATGGGTGTGCATACCGGTTTTCTCCTTATCGTTTTAATTTGAAATTTCTAGTGACACATGACATGGAGCATCTTTTCGTGTGCTTACTTGCTATGTGTATATCTTCTTTGGTGAGGTGTCTGCTCATTTTAAAATCTGGTTGTTTTTATTCTATTGTTGAATTTTAACTGTTCTTTGTATACTTGGAACACAAGTTCTTTATCAGAAATGTGCCTTGCAAATATTGTCCCCCCTCTGTGGCTTGTATTTTCATTGTCTGGACAACGTGTTTTGCAGAACAGAAGTTATTTAATTTGGATGAAATGGGACTTACTGTTTCTCTCATACACCCTGCTTTGGGTATTGTATCTAAGAAATCGTCACCACATCCAAAATTACCTCAATTTTCTCCGGTCATCGCTTAGAGGTTTCATATTTTACCTTTAGGTCTCCAATACATTTTGAGATACTTTTTTTGGTGAAAGCTTCTAAGGGGACATACACTACCTTGTTTGACAGTAGGCAGGTGATTCTGAAACTCTTAGCTGGGTCCTGCAGCAGACCCCACATTCATCAGTGAGAGCCCCACATCCAGAAACACATTGCAGAAAATGGGTTCATTTTCTGCATATGTGTACACTCAGGAGAACATGAATATATACGTCCATGCCAACATGCAAATTCACACACATACACATGGCCATGTCCTAATCCAAAGTTCTCCCAGCATTCCCTGAAAGTGTTTCTCTCCATCACCCCATTCATTAAGAGATACAATTCCTGTCCCTGGAATGACTCTGAATGGGACTCAATGGCCTTACCTGGCAGGGGCCACAGACAATGCTCTCTCTGGTGTTCAAGGCTGATGATAAAAGATAATGAATTTGTGACTCAAAAATGAGTGGACAAAAATGTGGACAAGGGACAGGACTTTTCAGGTTGTGTGGTAATATACCAAGTTGTTAACTTGAGAAAAGGGTGCCTTTTCCTAATCTTCCCAAAGAGGTGTGGACATAGATCTGTGTTCAAGGACTTCCTGGGCACTGCTATTCCGTGAGACTTCAGAGACAGACTTAAACTTTCTGAGGCTCAGCTTTGCCATGTGTAAAATGGGCATGAACACTGTTCCCCTTGGCCTAGGATTGTGAGCATTTATGGAGGTGAACGTGTAACACCTTTAGCACGCAGCTTACACGGAGAACCTGCTATTATCATTCGTACCACACTGTAAGTCTTCCCTTCCTCTCATCCCAGCACTGAAGCATCTATCGGGGTGAAATGAATCCGTTCCCCCTCCTCCTTCAATCCACCTGGCCTTCCTTTCCCCAGCCCCCTTTCCATGACCCCGCCCCTCCTCATAGCCCCGCCTCTGCCCCACCCCTTCCTTTCGCTCCACCCATGAGCCCTGCCCCCACACAGCCCTCCCTCAGCGAGGCAGGAAGCTCATGGTGTAGTATGGTGGGATCCTAGCTAATCCCACGTGCTTGGGGGATACGTCGATGTCCTCAGGTGACTGCGGGGACTTGAAGCGGAAGTTCTGCACAATGGTGGTGAGGAAGAGAAAGAGCTCCGTTCAATCCAGGCCTTCTCCCAAACAGGACCGTTTTCCTGAAGAGGAGAGGTGGGAGGGGAGGAGGTGAAGCCCACTCTCACTGCCTCCTCGCCCCACAACTGACATCCAGCGGCACTCTCCCAGGGAGACTCTCAGAGGAGGCTCTAAACCTCTCTGAGCCTGTTTCCTTTGTACATGACATGGGGCGATCTTTACCAGGCTGCAGCAATGGGAGGTTGAAATCGCCTTTGCTGCCAAATACCCTCTCAAATGTGGTTGTCGTGCTGTCAGATATCTTCTTTTTAGAGATCTGAAAAATTTGCCTTATGACCTTGGACAAATCTATCATTTACTATGGGCCTTGATTTCCCCATACCTTCCCTTTTGCCTGGGTGCAGGTACTTGGTGCTTGTTAGTGATGTGAGCATCAGCTGGTTGGCTCAAGGGCAGATTCTAAGAGAAATGTCCAGGCTGGAGAAAGACACCAGGCTACAGCTCAGTGAGGGGATGAGGGAGGCCCCTGTTGGTGTGAGCAGTGGCCTGCATCTCTTACCAATGGAGAAGGGCACAAAAGCATCACTCTTCTTAAACTGCCCCTTCTCATCCAGGAAGTGCTAGGGATTGAAATCTCGGGGTTTGGAGAAGAACTTGGGGTCTGTGAGCACAGAGCCCAGCATAGGGAACACTTCCGTGCTCTGGTAAGGAGGAGGAAGTTGTATTTGTTAAGGCAGGTTGAAGGCTTGGTGGGCTGAAAGTATATACGGGACAAAAGGGGGAGTTTGGGTGCCCAAGGGGAAGAGAAATGGGAGGGATGGAAGCTGGGGTCCTCTAAGGGAGGAGCTTTGGGTCAAATAAGGTTCATGTCCCTAAGACAGGAAGTTTGGGGATATGGGGTTGATTCCCCTGAAGCAAAAAGTCTGGGGGAGACATAGGATTCAGGAGCCTCTGAGTGGGAAGGTTGAAAGGAAATGATGGTTGTGGAAGACTCTGATGAAGGGATTGGAACAGGGGTTAGGGAACTTCTCATGGGGATGGGATGCTGGGACCATAAGGAGTGGGTTGGAGGTCCGTCTAGTCTGTGTGGGGGCAGTATCTTGGGGAGGATAGGGACCCAGTCCCTTCTGGCTTGTAGGGTTTCAGATGAGAAATCAGCAGTTAGTTTGATCAGCTTTCCATTATAGGTTATTTGTTGCTTTCGTCTCGCTGCTCGAAGAATTGATTCTTTCGTGTTTACTTTGGTCAGTCTAATAACTACGTGACGTGGTGATTGCCTTTTCACATCGAGTCTCCCAGGAGTTCTGTGTGCTTCTCATATCTGGATATCCAGATTTCTGGCCGGGCCTGGCATATTTTTCTCCAGCATTCCATGAAATAAGTTTTCCAGCCCTTGAGAATCTTCTTCTTCTCTCTCTGGAAGACCGATTGTCCTAAGGTTTTGTTTCTTTACATAATCTCGCATTTCTTGAAAGTTTTCGTCTTGTCTCTTGCTTCTGAGTTCTTTTTCTTCATCTGATTTGTTCAGCATGTAGACATTATCTTCAAGCTCTGAGATTCTTTCCTCCGCATGATCCATTCTGTTCTTGAGGCTTTCCATTGTGTTTTGAAGTTCCCTGAATTCCTTCTTCATTGACAAAATTTCTGTTTGTGTTTTTCTTAGTATTTCAATTTCTTTGGAACATTTTTCATTCATTTCCTGGTTTATTCTTGTGGTTTCTTTATGTTGGGATTCTATTTTCTCTTCAATTCCATTCAGTTTCCTTACAATCCATAATCGGAATTCTTCTTCTGTCAGTTTAATCGTATCATGTACGTTGGTATCAATTGATGGAGATCAAATATTTTCTTTTGGAGGTGACTTTTCTCTCTGATCTTTCATGTTTCCTGTGTTCTTTCACTGATTCTTTCTCATCAGGCTACTTTGTCAAGGACTGGAGGTGCTATGACTTGTTTATGAGCTTAATTTTGGGGCTCCAAAGGGATGTTCCTTGGCAGAGCTGAAGAGATGTGCCCTGGTCTTGTGCTGTCGTGGTGGGGTTTTGGCCTGTTGGGTTATCTCTGGCCTGTTGACTGCTCCTTCTGCTTACAGAGATTAGTGAGTTTCTTTTCCTTGCTTAGCTTCCAGGAGGTGGGTCACTTTTGTGTGTGTGACTCTGCTACCAACTACTTGTTTTAGGTGGAAGACACTGGGTTTAGTTATGAGGTAGCTCTCTCTTTTGTTACTTGAATTTTGCGTGGAGGAGTCAGTCGTAAAGGTATTCCAGAACCTTTGAATTGAGCTCTAAAGTTCCAAATGGGACATACACAAGCCTGAGTCTTTGGGAAATGTTTTGCCACTCCCGAGGCATACTTGAGCCTTGTTACCACTTAAGATGTGGTGAGAAGAGCAGCAGGAATCAGCATGCCTGAGGCAGCATACTTCAGAAATTGCTTGATCTGTAGCTAGGAGAGAGCTGCTAATATATTATTCAGGGCTCATTAGGCACTCTTGCAGAGGAATTCCTAATGGGTGTGTCAATTGGTGCAATTGCTAAGGACTTTGGTCGAGATTTTCCTTCCCAAACCACTAGCCCCTAAGATGACAGCAGCCTAGACACCAAGCGCAAACTTTTGTGTTATATTCTTGTCAGGTGTTCAAAACCGATCAGCTGTATCACGTCAGCAAACTGTCCCCTTTTGCTTAGATCCAAGGTCATACAGATTCAGGCTAGTCCTATGGGGAAAGTATTTTTTCTCTTTTCTCCCTACCTTCAGGGGCAGGCTCTGTCCTGGAGGGTTGTGGGAGGGGCGTTGGTGAGACTGTCGCAAGGCCCGGACTGAAAAACATCTTCTCTCCTTTCTTTCCTCCTCCGAGGGCAGGTTTTCATCTTCCAGAGGGGGAGATAACCCCCCAGACTGGGGGAAGGGCACTTCCTGGGGCTACCTGGCGTCTCAGCTCAGGAAGTGGCGACCCTTATTATTCCACCCTTCAAGGGAAGGGTTGTCTAGCTGGTAAGAAGTACACACTTCAGGGCTGATAGAGAAACCCTGCCTAAGGCCCGTGAGAGACCCAGACCAGAAAGCAGCCTGTCCTGCTATTCCTCCCCAGCAGATGTGGGGTCAGTCCCTTTGGTACGCAATATCAGTGGTCAGATCATAGTCAAGGGTCATCCACCACCCCTGCAGGGTCAAGTCCAGAGAACAACTTCCCTTGTTCCTCCGCACTACCAAGGGTGGGGAAGTAATTCTTTGGGAGGAGGCGCTGATTACCAAGTCACAGCGAAAATGAGGCTACAGGACCCTGCTGGGAAAACAGCCTCCTTCACTCTCTACTCGGCCCTTCTTGTTGTGGAGTCTGTCTGTTTGGCCGGCAGCTCCAGCTACCAAGTCGCAGCAGAGAGGTGACCACGTGTCTTACCTTGAAGAGCGGCCTCCTTGGGCACTAGACACTCTTAGGGGTGTGTGCTGTCTCTTTGGTGCAAAATAGCCCCACTGTGGAGATTCAACAATCGGGCTGCTGCGGTCGTGGGTTTCACATATACATCCACACACATACACACTCGCAGAAAGAGAGTAAAATGGAAGAAGAAAAGAAAGAGAAGGAAAGAAAAAAATGTGTGTATGTGTATATATATATATGCACAAAAAAATAAAAATTAGGAATTAAGAGAAATATGTATATAGAAAAAAAAGAAAAACAAAAACAAACAACAACAACAAAATGACCCCTTTATTCCGCCTAGTGGGAGAGGCAGGCCCTTTGGTGTGATGCATGGCGGGGGAGGAGTCGAGTCGCCTGGCAGAGGGGGTGGTTATATGTCTCGGATCACAGTTCTACGACCTGTCTCCCTCAGTTCACCCTCAGTTCCCCGTCACCTTGGCGGACAGCGCCAGCGACTGAATGGAACAGGGCCGCTGGAGACCGCCTGGAAACTTGGCAGACATATCGATCTTTCTCCCTTTTCCGCCCTTTCGCAGGTGGGGCTTGAGTCGCCAGCTGGGACAGACTGTCTGCAGATTCCAGAGAAAAAGTGGCTTCGCGCACTACTCTCCTCCTCATAGGGCACGACCACCTCTGCCGCGGATGCAGCAGCTAAGACTCAGGCAGTTGCCTGGGCAACAAGCCCCAGAGGCTAGAGGCTTTGGGCTCCCCAAATGGTGGCTGCCCACCCACTGCTAGTCAGCGCTGGAGCCGACTGCACCGGGGTCCGGAGCCGGGGTCCGCCGTTGCCGTCTCCCGGAGATGCCTCCCAGAGCCACCCACTGAGCCCGCGGCCCCCACCCCCCCAACACACGGCGACTCTGGACAGATCCGTGGGAGGACTCTGTGCTGTGTCCCTCCCAGCGCCAGCCGAACTTTCAGCCGTTTCCATGGGCTGAGCCTCTTTTATGGAGTTCTCCTCCCCCGATCTGGTCCTGGCGGTCGCCTGTGGCAAGATGCCTGCCTCCAAACTCTCCCCTGTGGGCTTGGGCAGCGTCCGATCTGGGAAGCACCCGCTCGGGTCAATCCCTCCCCTCCGATGCTGATCCCGCGCCACGCTCTGGTGAATTCAAAATGGACCCCGCTCCTGTGCCACTCCCCACTGCCTGTCGGTGAGTGCTCCCGCTTCGCACTGACTTCTGGCACTTCCCTGCCTCGGTAGGAGTGGGATTTGGTAAAGGAAGAGTCGTCTTCCTGTGAGGCAGATCTCACTGCCCTGGCCAGCCTGCCCACAGGCACGGCCGTCCCACGCTGCAGTCCCCACTGTTTGTCCCGCACTCTCCGGTATTTGCGGGCGCTTCTCCAGTTCACCTTTTATTTCCACAGCACTGCTTGTCCCTTGCTGCTTCTCTGTAGATTGATGAAGCTGATCCTGTGGGAGAGCGCCTCGCTCGCGTATGGGTGTCCGCGTTCTTCACCTCCCACACTGGGAGCAGAGAGCCCGGAGGTCACCCCTAATCCACCATTTTTCTGACCCAGTCTTGGTAGTTTTACATGTCCAGGAATTTCCTCTAGGTTTTTCATTTGTTGCTAACAGACCCACCTTACTAGAAAAACTAAAGGAAGTTCTTCAGGCTGAAAGCAAGTGACCCCACAGGGTAATTTAAATCCATGGGAAAAAACAAAGAGCACCAGAATGGTAATGACATAATAGTAAAAGACAGTATGGATGTATATTTATTTTCCTTCTGACTTATTTGAAAATCAACTGTATGAAATTTACATATACTGTCTATTTTGGCGCCTAAAACATAAAAAAATATGCTACAGATGGTCCCCAAGTTATGATGGGTTGACTTACAATCTTTTGACTTTATGTCAAAAGAAGAGCAAATTAGTCCTAACAGGAGAAGAAGTAAGAAAATAATGGAGATTAGAGTAAAAATTAATAAATAGAGAATAGAAAATGTAATAAAGAAAATCAATGAAACAAAAAGCTGGTTCTTTGAAAAGACCAACAAAATCGACAAACCTTTAGCTTTTAACTAACAAAAAATGAGAGGATTCATTACTAGAATTAGAAAGGAAGATGGAGACATTCCAACCAAGCTTAGAGAAATAAAAAGGATTATAAAGGAATAGCGTAAACTATTTTACACTGACACATTAGATACTATAGATGAAATGGAAAAACTTCCACAAAAAAATAGAAACTACTGAAACTGACTCAAGGAGAAAAAAACAATATGAATACACCTATAACAAGTAAGGAAATTAAATTAATAATTAAAAAATTGCCCACAAAGAAAAACACAAGCCCTGGTGGATTTTATCACAGATTTAAAAATGGATTAATAGCAATTATTCACAAAATATTTGATAAAATAAAAGAGGAGGGAAAATTTCCCAACTCACTTTATGAGATCATTTTATCCTGTTACAAAAACTAGACAACGACATTACAAAAAAGAAAAACTACAGTCAAATATCTCTTATGAATATACATACTAAAATACACGACAAAATACTGGCAGAATCCAGCAACGTATAATTCAGAATTATACATCATGATCAACGGAGATTTATTTCAGGAAGGCAAGGCTGGTTCACACGCAGAAAGTCAATGTAACATCATGTCAAAAGACTGAAAAACAAAAACCACATTATTATTTCAATAGACATAGAAAACGCATTTGACAAAATCCAACACTCATTCATGAAAACATTAACAAACTAGGAACAGAAAGGTAGCTGTGTGTGTTGGCACACCACATACCTGTAGTTCCACCTATTAGGAGGCTGAGGTGGGAGGATCGCCTGAGCCCAGGAAGTCCAGAGCAGCTGGGCAGCATAGTGACTCCCCATCACAAAAGAAATTTTAAAAAGAAGGGTATTACCTGAACCCGATAAAGGGACTCTGAAAATTCCATAGATGAAACCTATGGGTGAAAGAGTAGACGCTATCTGCTAAGATGAGAAACAAGACGAGGATGTCCATTTTTGCCACTTCTACTTCACATTTTTACTAGTAATTCTAGCCAAGACAGTTAGGCAAGGAACAGGAATTAAAAGCATACAGATTGGGAAGGAAGAAGCAAAACCATCTTTAGTTGCAGATGACATAATTGGACTTTCTAGCCTCCGGAACTGTGAGAAATAAATCCTAAGGAAACCACAAAACAGTGTCAGAACTAATAAGGAAGTTGAAAGATAACAAGATCAATATACAAAATCAATTTTTACACTTGCAATGAACAATCTGAAAATGAAATTAAGACAACAGCATCACATCAAAAAGGAATAAATTGAACTAAAGGAAGTGAAAGGACAATTAGGAAAGAAACAGGAATAACAAGAAACAAGTATAGATTGAATCTGTATTTCCTGCCAAAATCCATATGCTGTAGATGTAATCCTCAATGTGATCATATCTGGAGGTGGGGCCTTTGGGAGGTGATTAGGCAATGAAGGTAGAGTCCTCATGAATGAGATTAGTATCCTTATAAAGAAGTCCCAGAGGCCCAGTACAGTGGTTCGCGACTGTAATCCTAGCACTGTGGGAGGCCAAGGTGGGAGGATCGCTCGAGGTCTCGAGTTTGAGACCAGCCTGAGCAAGAGCGAGACCCCGTTTCTACTAAAAATAGAAAGAAATTAGCTGGACAACTAAAAATATATAGAAAGGGCACGGTGGCACATGGCTGTAGTCCCAGCTCCTCGGGAGGCTGAGGCAGAAGGATTGCTTAAGCCCAGGAGTTTGAGGTTGCTGTGAGTGAGGCTAACTTCATGGCACTCTCTCCCAGGCAACAGAGCAAGAATCTGTCTCCTAAATATATAAAAAATCAAAAAAGAAGCCCCAGAGAGCTCCCTGATTCCTTCCACTATGTGAGGACATAGTGAAAAGACTATGAACCAGGAAGCAGGCCCTCACCAGACACAACGTCTGCCAATGAGTTGATCTGGGATTTTCCAGCATGCAGAACTGTAAGAAATAAATTTATCTTTATTAAAAAATGGGGAAAAATTTAAAAAATAAGCAAAGTATCTGAACAGATATTTCTCAAAAAAAGAACAAAAATATAATGGCCAATAGTCAGATGAAAAAACGCTAGATATCATTAGCTATTAGGGAAAATGCAAATCAAAACCACAATGAGATGCCACTTCCCACCCAGTAGGGTGAGTAGAATCAAAAGTGATACGACAATAATAACAAGCGTTGGCAAGGATAGAGAGAGAATGGGACCCTCAGAAACTGCTGGTGGAAATGTAATATGCACAGCTGCTGTGCAAAACAGTCTGGTAGTTTCTTGAATGATTAAACATAGAGTTAGCTTATGACACAACAATTCCACTCCTAGGTATGTGTCCAAGTGAAATGAAAATATACATTCACGAAAACTTGTACATGAATGTTTATAACAGCGTTATTGACAATAGCCAAAAGGTGAAAACAACCCAAATGTTCAGTGCTTGGGGTTGAATTGTGTCCCCTAAAAAGATTTGTGGAAGTACTAGCCTCCAGTTTCTCAGAATGTGACCTTATTTGTAAATAGGGTCATCACCGATGGAGTCAAGTTGAGATAAAGTCATGAGGGTGGGCCCTTTTCCAATATGGCTGGCATCCTTATAAGAGGAGGAGAAAGAGACACACAGGGAGAAGAGGGCCATGTAATGATTGTGGCAGAGACTGGGACGATGCATGTGCAAACCAAGAAATGCTAAGCAAATACCGAAACTAGAAGAGTCAAGGAAGGTTCATCTCCTGTAAGTTTTATAAGGAATATGGCCCTGTTGACTTGGCCTTCTAAGAGAATTAATTTCCATTGGTTTTTTAAGCCACCCAGTTTGTGGTACTTTGCCATGTGATACGGTTTGGATGTTTTGTCTCTTCCAAGAAACGAAAGGGCTACTGATTCTCTCAAACCTGTCTCGTACCTCCTGGTGTCACCCCAATCCATCTGGCTTCCTCCATTGCAGTCCTCCATATTGGAATTACAGGCTTTAAAACAAATCTGATTCATACGTGTATTATTTCAATATCTAGGAACTTTCTAATGGGGTCCTCTCATCAATAAGAATGAAGGCTCTTTTGTAAGTCTATAGATTTTCTCTACTTTACCTAAGGAAAGATCAGTGATACTCTACCTTGCTTCATGTATTAGATTTGCACATAAAATCATCTGAAAAAAAGTTTTTCACAGCAACGATGTTTGATGACCATTGTGCTGTGTACTTGCTGGGTGTGTTTGCGGCTCTGAAATGCTATATTTATGGAAGGGATGCCAAGACTTTAATGATGTAGGTTTGTATATTTGTGTCTGTTGTGGGCACGGAGATGTGCTATTTGGATCTTCATTCAAGAAGAACTTTTGTGGGGTGAAGGATCAAAAATTACCTATTGGGTACAATGTATACTATTTAGGTGACAGGTACACCAAATGCCCTGGGACTTCACCACTATGCAATTCATCCATGTATCAAAAAACCACTGCACCCCCTAAATCTTTTGAAATAAAAAAATATTTTTGCATAAGCAGAAAAAAAAGAAACATGGTGGTCTCTCTTTTATTCCTACTCATAGTCTTTGCTTGTTTCCCCAGAATTCCCATTGATTTTGTGAGCTAAGCAATTCCTTTGTGGTAGCCAACAGTCTTCCTACTTTACTGCAAAATTCATTTTTATGTTGCTTAAAAATAGGAACCTGTTATGGGTCCTGAGGTTCCCTGGAGATGTCATGCGGAGGGAGAGCTGACAAAGGATGAGGTGTTATGCCTGCAGTCATGCCTGAGCCCTCTTTTCTCTCACACCCTACATGTCATCAGCAAACCCTGCCATCTCAGACATCACAATAGATTCCAAATCCACCATCTTCTCCCCAACTCTACTGGTTCTGCTGTGTCTGAGCCAACATCACCACTTGCAGTAGCCTCCTAATTGGTCTTTGCTTTTGTCCTCAGCACCTCCTTAGTCTATCCATCATACAGTAGCTAATGTGAGCCTTGTGAAACATGCCAGTGCAAGTCACAGCCTGCTCACCAGCCCTCCAAGGACCTTGATCACTCTCAGGGTAAAGGCCAAGTCCTCACCTTGGCCCACAAGGCCCCACCCAGTCTGGCCCTCAGTAACTCCCTGGCCTCATCTTATTTTCTCCTACTCTCTGACTTCCTCCACTCCAGGTACACTGGTCTCCTTGTGGATACCTGAACATACAGCCTCCTGCCTTATGACTCTGCCATCTTTAATCATTCAGACATGATGGTGGGGAAAGGTAATAAATCAACGAGAGGGTTGAGGCTGGGTATTTCATGGGGTTGCCCAACCAGAGGGAAATAAGTGGGCTGGCAGAAAAGACAATTAATAACAAGGAAGTAAAAAAGGCCATTTCAGGTTCTTTGCTGTGCCCCACGTTGGTGTCACACACAGTGCACAATAAACTCGCCACACTCAACAGTCTTGAATTCTTTGTTGACTTTTAAAGGCGGCTGGGGGGTGAAGATGAGAATCAAAGAGAAAGGGCGGTCGATTACATTTTGGTCAATATCAGGGCACACACAGAAAGGGGCAATCATAAAGATGTAGAATCTACAAGCATTTGGTGCAGACAGAAACAGGCAGAGGTGGTCAAGTGAACATGAAACCTGCAGGCTAAGGTGGAAATCTTGGACAGGGCACTGCTTTTCTGCTGGATGTAGAAGATATACAGATTCATATTTTCAAATGACCCTAGTTGACCGTGGTCCTATGACAGTAAACACAGTGCCTTCTTGTAGGGATGTTGTGAGAATTGGCGTGATGAGAAGGATGGGTGCGCCTCACGCGAGCAAAGCCGTTCTTTGACGTTCCTTTCTCGCCCAGCAGGGGGCGTTCAGCGGGCCACCAGGCAAAGCTCATAGGTCGGGGGAATGTTGCCAAAGCCAGAGACCATGGGAGTGACGTCAATGTCGGCGGGCGGCACTAGTGGACGTAGAGAGAAGTTCTGAAGGATGGAGGTGAAGTAGAGGAAGAGTTCCATGCGCGCCATGGCCTCGCCCAGACAGATGCGCTTTCCTGCGGCCACAGGGGAGGGCAAAAGGGCACGTTACACCTGGGCAGGTAACAGGGGTGTAGGAGCACCTGGATTGACCACCCCACTGAGCCTCAGCAGCATCTCCAGGGGCGTGACTGTACCTGCTTTATAAAGGGTTGTTGTAAAGGCTTAGTAGGTTCCTGTATTTAGTACTCAGTTAGGACCTGCCACTTGTAGAGACTCAACAGGTGGCGGCTGTTTCTCTGATGGCTGGGATTCCCTCCCATTCCAAGATGGACTGGTTCTAAGGGATCCATGAATTTCCAGCTTGTGTTCATTTCAATTCCTCAAAGGTTTATTGAATGCCTAACAGGTGTCAGACACCGGTGACAAAAAAAAAAGTGAAAGCTCATACTTAAATAATGCTTACTCTTTGTAAGGTACCTGTCCAATTGTTTGGAGAGATTAATCTCCATTTCACAAATGGGGAGCTGAAGTAACTCTCCCAAGGTGCCACTGTTTGTCATGGTGCAGTGATGTCCACTTTCCCAGCCACTGCCCTGACTACAGGTTCTAATTGATGCACATTTGAATGCCACTGTGCCAAGATTTTATGCTGTAGGTGGGCAAACCATTGTCTGTAGGGTGAATCGGTTCTGCTGCTTGTGTTTATACTGCCTGAAAAGTAGAAATGTTTCTTGCGTTTTAAAATGGCTGGGGAAAAAACAAAAGAGGAGTAACATTTTGTGATATGCGAAAGCTAAATGAAATTCTAATTTTAGTGTCCATAAATAAAGTCTTTCTGGCTCACACACATGCTTATTCATTTAAATATCGTCTGTGGCTGCTTTCATAGTAAAATGGCAAAGGTGAGTAGTTCAGATGGGGATTATCTGGCTAGAAAAACTGAAAATATTTTTTATTTGATCCTTAACAGAAAGTTTGCTGGCCGCCTGTTTAGTGCTATTTCTGGTCTAATATTTTTTTTCTAATTATCAGAGTCAATGTTTCTAATATTCCCTGATTCTATGATAAAATTTTATGATTCTATGATATAGACTTCAATTTCCCAGTTTGAGTTGAAATTCAAATACAGACCAATTGCTGGAGGGTGGACCTGTCACATACCTGGGGACAGGGGAGCTAAACATAGAAACCTACCAGAGGCAAAAGGTAGAAAGGCTTCATTCTTCCTGAAGCGGCCCTGCCCATCCAGGAAATGTTGAGGATAGAAGGCATCTGGGTATTGAAAGTATTTGGGG
>RJWJ010027177.1:0-22419 GCA_004363605.1 Indri indri
AGATAATTCAAGGAACGTTTAATAAAAGGATTATCATTAAGTGGTATAGGCAGGGTGCAGGGAGACCACATGGGATCATGTGGTATCCTGGAACTGTGACAATTCTTGTGACCATACCTACCTAATGAGAGGAGAACATACACACTAGAACAAGGAAAGAAGAAAGTCCTAAATGAGAATTGCCTTGAGAGAAGCTATCAAGTTTTGTCAAAAAACACCACTCAGCCAGACAACCCCCCAAGGATTGACCCAGGGAAATTAATGTCCAGATGTCATTCTCTTCTTTCCTTTTCTCGAACCTCTTTTCAAGGCTCCTTATTAGCCCAAACCAACAGGAGCAGGAGGGCAAGAAAGCCTACTAACATAGTTCATACAGTTAAGCCTCCTGGGGCAGGACGGAGAGTGTATCTCTAGAGGCAAACAGAATATACAACAAATCCATTGTTCTTGCACATCGGCATCATCTGCTCTTGTCCTTCATCCAGATGAAAAATATGTGTCTCCACACAGGGAACACATAAAATCCTATCATCTAACTTAACATTGTGGTACAATATTAAGTTTGTTATAATTCCACCTGAAACCAAGAATTTTAGCTGCCACCTATGTTCTTCATATAAGGTACTGAGAATGATTTGAGTACTTGTGATGCCACCATCATGGCCTGAATGTTTGTGTCCCCTGAAAATTCATATGTTGAAATCCTAATCCGCAAGGTGATGGCACTAGGAGGTGTGGCCTTTGGGGAGACAATTAGGATATGAGGGCGGAGCCCTCATGAAAGGAATTAGTGCCCTTAAAAAAGAGGCCCCTGAGAGCTGTCTTGTGTGTTTCACCGTGTGAGGACGCAGGAAGAAGGCCCTACCTATGAACCAGGAAACAGGCTCTCGCCAGACACTGAATCTGCCACTACCTTGAACTTAGACTTCCCAGCTCCTAGAATTGTGAGAAATCCATTTCTGTTGTTTATAAGCTACCAATTCTATAATATTTTGTTATAGCAGTCCAGATGGACTAAGTGCCAATGATTCCCTGGGTGCCATGTCTCCTCAGCAAAGAAATTTTTCCTCCATTCCTCAAATAAGTGAATAATTCAATTCCAGAATCCTACTTTGGGAGTGTTTCCTGGATTTACTTTAATACCAGTTACTGTCTCAGTCAAGGACCCAGCAAAAAGCAGATGACACTCAAATAAGAATAACACAGAAATTTACTTACAAAGATTGAGCATAGTGTAGTATAAACAAAATAGGGATAATACAGTATCCTGGGACTGTTATCCTCCCTAGGTCCTAAGGGATAATGGAAGAGAGTCATAACAGGAACTCAGGAGAAAAATATAAAGAGAAAGCTGTCTTGAGAGGAGTTTTGGTCTTTATTCAAGAGATGAGACCATCCAGAGGCAACACATAAGGAAGGAACCAAGAAAATAAATACCCTGACTTAACTTTCCTCCCTCCCTCTAATCTTCTGCTAAATCCAATGAGGAGCAAGAGGATAACCCCCACTGATGTAGTCAATACAGCTCAGGATCCTGGAGCAAGGGGGAGAGTGCATTCATATGGGACAAAGTGAATGTATTTGGTTCATTAGACTTTTTGATATTTTCCAATCAGATGGGTTTAACATGATATTGCTGCTTTAATATTTACCTTATTCCTAGTAATTCATACAGAAGATTTTCATGTGTTTTATGGACATTCAAGTTTGCTCATCTGTGAACTTCCTATTTATTTTCTTTGTTCATTTTTCTGTTGTTTTCTCTTTTTTATTAACATTAAAGACTCATTCATAACTTGAAAGATTTTCATGACTTCTTATCTAGCTGAAAAGAACTCCCTACCTCCTTTTTAATCCACTATAACATTTCAATGCAAAGCAGTAGCTTAGAATCTATAGAACATGATTGAATTTATTGGGTGAAACCTCTATCCCCCAAATAGCACCTCATACATTAACTAGAACCTAATAGATTCTCACTAAATATCAGAATAAATGAATCATCTACAGATAGTCTCGGGGTATTTACTCTTCTGGTTCCCTGGAACTTAGAACTGAGGAGCTAGAGATAAATATTTTGAAGTCTAGCTATTTTTAGGTCTTATTTAATAATTGAACTTGTGAACACTGAACCAAGAACAATGTCCAAAAATGGGAAATACCTATACTCCAATGCCAATAAGAGGAGGAATGAATAAAAAAACAAAAGAGCAATGGAAATTAAAAAAAGAAGAAGAAATAGAAAGTATACTGTCATATAAGTCAGATGACAGGGGATGGGAGAGGCAGAGGAGGAGAAGGAGGAGAGGAAGAAAAGGGAAGAAGGAAGAAAAGGGAAGAAGAAGAAAAAGAGTAAGGAGGAGGGAAAGAGGGAGAGGATGGTACCAATGTCAAATACCGCATATACTCTCTACTTATACAGTCGTTATGGTCAGCCATCCCACTCAAAAGGAGGTCATTTTGAGAAAATAAGTCTACATAACTACAGAGAAAACTCATGACAGCTACCTAAACTACTGAACCCAGATATTCATGTATAAATATGAATAAACAGCCACATTCATCAGACTGGGATTAAAAAAAATGAGAATAAAAAACAAGGACAAAAACAAACACTAAACCCAAATGACTGTAAAGGAAATAGGCAATTCAGAAAATAAGGTTTTCCTTTTCAATTCATAAAATAAGAAGTTTTTCCTTTTCATTTTTCTATTGCAAAAATCAGTTAATGCAATCCATACAAAGTAATGAATAAAACATATGAATAGTTTAAAAGTAATTAAAAAGCAAATTCCTATGTTATCACCACCCAAGTCAAGAAATAAAACTTTGCCAGCACCCTAGAATGCCCTGCCCACCCCATCTCACTGTCTGCCCCTCGCCCCCCACCTTGAAAATATAACAAATCCTCATTTTTTTGATTATCATGGTTTGCTTTTCTTTGAATATTACCATATATTATTCATTCTTAAACATCATTGTTTACCTTGCTTTTTGTTCCTAGAATTTATATAAATGGAATAATAGTGCACATATTATTTGATGTCTTACTTCTTGAACATTATATCTGGCAAATTGATTCCCATTGATAAAGGTAGCAGTAGTTATATATTTTCTTTCATACACAATATTAAAGTATATGAATATACCATGATATATTTATCTACTCTAATATTGATAGACTTGTAGATAATTTCTCTCATTCCTTAGGTTGCCTGCCTATTCTGTTGATAGTTTCATATGATGTGAAGAAGTTTTCAACTTTGATGTCCAATTTGTACATTTTTGTTATTGTTGCCTGTGCTTTTGGTGTCATATCTAAGAACTTACTGCCAAATACGATGTCAGGATTTTTCCCCTATGTTTCTTCTAGAAATCTTATGATTTTATTTCTTACATTTGAGTGTATAATCCACTTTGAGTTAATTTTTGTAAATGGTATAAGGTAAGGGTCCAACTTCATTTTTTTTTGCATGTGTACATCCAGTTTTTCCAAAACTATTTGTTGAAGATATTGTCTTCTCCCCATTAAGTGGTTTTAGCTCCCTCGCAAAGATCATTTGACTATGCAAATGCTAATTCTGGGCTCACTACTCTGATCAGTACAGATAGGTCTATATGTTTGTCTTTATGAAAGTACCACAATGTTTTAATTAACATAGTTTTGCAATATGTTTTGAAATCAGGAGTTATGAAGCATCAAACTCTGCTTAACTTTTTCAAGATTGTTCTGGCTATTCAGGGGTCCCTCGAGATTCCATATGAATTTTAGGATAATTTTTCTGTATCTGTAAAGACTATTGATAGGGATTACACTGAATATGTAGATCATTTTGGGTAACATGGACATTTTAATTATATTAAGTCTTCTGATCTAGAAACGTGATGTTTTTCCATTTATTTGTGTCTTCTAATTTCTTCCAGAAATGTTTTACGGTTTTCAGTGTATAGTCTTTCATTTCCTTGGTTAAGTTTATTCACAGGTATTTTTTTCTTTTTGATGCTATTGTAAAAGGCATTTTCTTAATTTCCTTTACAGATTGTTCATTGTCAGTGTATGGAAACATAACTGATTTTTTGTGTGTGTTTATCCTGTATATTGCAACTTTGCTGAATTTGTTTATTAGTTCTGACAGGTTTTTTGGGGGGCAGAACCTATAGGGTTTTATACCAAAATCATCATATCATCTACAAACAAAGATGAGTTTACTTCCTCTTTTCAAATTTGGGTGGCTTATTTTGCTTTTTCTTGCCTAACTGCTCTGGCTAGGACTTCTAGTTCTATAGAAGTGGTGAGACTGGGTATCCTAGGCCTTATTCCTGATATTAAAGGAAATATTTTAAGTTTTTCACCATTGAGTATGAGGTTAGCTACGGGTTTTTCATATACGGCCTTTATTATATTGAGTTAGTTTCCTTCTATTCTTAGTTTCTTGAGTGTTTTTATCATGAAAGGGTATTGAATTTTGTCAATTACTTTTTCTACATTGATTGAAATAATCATGTGGTTTTTGTCCTTCATTCTGGTAATGTGGTATATTATACTGATTTTCACATGATGAACCATTCATGAATTTCAAGAATACACCCCATTTGGTGTTGGCATGTAATACTTTTAAGGTGCTATTGAATTTGGTTTGCTCATATTTTGTGGAGGACTTTTGTATCAGTATTTATCATGGATATTGGTCTGTAGTTTTCTTTTCCTATACATATTGTCTTTCCCTGGCTTTGGTATCAGAGTAAAGTCAGCATCACAAAATGAGTTTGGAATTGTTCCCCTCTCTTCACTTTTTAAAAGATCTTAAGAAGAATTGGTATTAACTCTTCTTTGAATGTTTGGTAGAATTTAACAAGGAAAGCATCTGGTCCTGGGCTTTTCTATTTTGGGAGATTTTTGATCATGGATTCAATCTCCTTCCCTAGTATAGATCTGTTCAGAATTTTTATTTCATCATATTTCAGTCTTTCAGTTTGGATATTTCTAGAAATTTATTCATTTATTCTAAGTTGTCTAATTTGTTGGTCTATAATTGTTCATAGTAGTCTTCTAGAATCCTTTTTTATTTCTGGTACACCAGTTGTAATATCCCCTATTTCTGTTTTGAATTTAGTTATTTGAGTCTTCTTTCATTCTTAGTCAAGCTAAGAGTTTCTCAATTTTGTTGGTCTTTTAAGAAGCCAATTCTTAGTTTTGTTGATATTTTCTATTTCATTTATTTATGCTCTATTATCTTATTCTTTCTGCTAACTTTGAGTTTAATTTGCTCTTTTTCTAGTTCCTTGAGGTGAAATCTTAGGTTGTTGCTTTGAGATCTTCCTTTTTTAATGTAAGTACTTACCACTATAAACTTCCCTTTTAGTACTGTTTTTTCTACATCCCATAAGTTCTGGTATGTTTTGTTTTCATCAAGATATTTTCTAATTTTCCTTGTGATTTCTTTTCTGACTCATTGGTTGTTTAAGAGTTTATTGTTTAATTTTCAAATACATGTAGATTTTCCAGTTTCCCTTCTGATATTGATTTATGTCTTTGTTTTCATTCCATCATGGTTGGAAAAGACGCTGGGGATGATTTCAATCTTCTTAATTTTGGGTGGGTCTTATTTGTGGCCTAACATTTGGCCTATTCTGGAGAATGTTCCATGTGCTCTTAAGAAGAATGGGTAATCTGTAGTTGATTGGTAGATTATTCCGTATATGTCTGTTAGGTTCAATTGATTTATAGCATTTTTTAAGTCCTCTGTATGGGTATATAACCACCATGCTCTTTTGGTTATCTTTTGCATGGAATATCTTTTCTCTAGCTTTTCATTTTCAGGCTATATATGTTCTTAGATCTAATGTGAGTCTCTTACACAACATATATTTGGGTCTTTTGTTTCTATCCATTCATCTAATGTATGTCTACTGATTTAGGAGTTTAATTATTTACATTTAAAATAATTACTGATAAGGAAGGTTTTCCTATTGCCATTTTATTAATTATTTCTTATATGTCTTGTAACTATTTTGTCCCTCTTTTATTCTCTTCCTGCCTTCTTTCTTTCATTGATTTTTGGAGTAACATGCTTTGATTTCTTCTTCATTTCCTTTTGTGTATATTTTATAGATAATTTATTTGTGGTTAATCATGGGATTAGATAAAATATCTTAAAGTTACAATAATCTATTTTAAGCTAATAGCAAACTCAATTTCATAGAAAAACTACTCCTTTGCATATCTTCCTCTCCCCCATTTTATATTACTGATAATACAAATTATATATTATATATTATATATCCATTAACAGATTTATAGTAATTTTAATGTTTTTGTCTTTTAAATTAATTCTACACAAGAATTAAAAATGATTTATGCAGTAGCATTACAATAATAAAGGATTTTATAGGTGTCTATATATTTACCTCAGCCAGAGAACTTTATATTTTCAGATACTTTTTTGGTGTTGCCTATCATCCTTTTGTTTCAAATTGAAGGGCTCCCTTTAGCATTTCTTCTAGAGCAGGTATAGTGGTAGTGAATTACCTAAGCTTTTGTTTATTTGGGGAAGTCTTAATTTTGCCTTCATTTTTGCAGAACGGTTTTATCAGATACAGTATTCTTGGTTTATGGTTTTTTTTTTTCATTCATCACTTAGAATATATCATCCCACTCCTTTCTGGCTTATAATGTTGCTACTGAGAAATCCACTGATAATCTTATTAAAGCACTTTTCTACATGAAAGGTCCTTTACCCTTGCTACTTTCAGGATTCTGCCTGTCTTCAACTTTTGACAGTTTGATTATAAGGTTTCTTAATGTGGGTCCCTTTGGAATTATCCTCATAGTCTACTGAAATTCTTGAATTTGTATGTCCATTTCATTCATCAGATTTGGACAGTCTGTGGTCATTATTTCTTCAAATATGCTCTGGTCTTTAATCTCACTCTTCTTCTTTGGAATTTCCATAATGCCCATATTGGTCTACTTGATGTTGTCCTATAAGTCCCTTAGGCTCCTATCTTATTCAATTTTGTGTTGCTATAATAGAATACTTGAGACCGGGTAATTCAAAAACAATAGTTTATTTGGCTCATGATTCTGGAGGCTGGCAAGTCCAAGATCACAGTGCCAGCATCTCGTGAGGACCTCCATGCTGCATTATGCCATGTTGGAAGGCAAAAGGGGAAGAAAGCATGACAGCAAGAGAGCTCAAGGAGCCCAAATTCACTTTTATTACAAACCCATTCTCATGATAACTAACTGACTCCAATGTTAACAACATTAATCCATTCATAAGGACAGAATTCACATAACCTCATCACCTCTTATTAGGCCCTACCTCCTAACACTGTTGCATTACTTATTAAGTTTCTAATACATGAATTTTAGGGCACACATTCAAACCATAGAAGCTCCCTTCCCTTTTCTTAATTCTTTTTTCTTGTTGCTCCTCTGCCTCAATAATTTCAAATGACCTGTCTTCCAGTTCACCAATTCTTTCTTTTGTTTGATCAAGCCTGCTGCTGAGTCCCTCTAGTGAATCTTTCAATTCAGTTTGTACTCTGCATCTTCAGTATTTCTGTTTGGTTCTTTTTAATATTTATTTCATGATAATCTCATTTTGTTCACAATGAGATACTCTCTCTATCATGTTCACTTAAGCACTATTCACAACAGCCAAGAGGTATAAATAACCTAAATAACCATCAAAGGATGAACAGATAATGAAAATATGGTATATGTATACAATGTAATATTATTCAGTCATAAAAAGGAAATCCTGTCATATGCTACAACTTTGATGAACCTGGAGGTCATTATGCTCAGTGAAATAAGTCAGTCACAAAAGAACACATACTGCATGATTCCACTTATATGAAATACCTACAACAGTCAAACTCATCAAAGCAGAAAATAGAATGTTGGTTACCAGGAGATATAGGTCAGGGAAAATGTTGAGTTGCTGTTCAATGAGTAGAAAGTATCAGTCACAATATGAAAAATTTCCAGAGATCTGATATACAACACTGTGAGTATATTTAGCACCACTATACACTTAAAAATTTGTTATGAGGGTAAATCTCATGTGTTTACCACAATTTTTAAAAAAAGAATTCATCACACTGTGGTGCATGTGATACACTACCTAAAGACACATGTATACAAGATGTTTGTAGAAGGCTAGTTATTTGTTGCAACATTATGGTGTAATTTCAGTGAATAAATATGTTCAGCACACTGTGCTGTATGTAATATACCCTGAAAAGACACATACACAACAGAGGTTTAAGAGTGCAAGATTTTCGCTGCATCCAGATAGTATTATTTCAAAGAATTAATATTTTCTGACACTGTGGTACATATAATACACTATGTAAAGACACATGTATAAAAGCTGTTTCTAAGAGTTCTGGCTGTGAATGTAAATCACGATAGTGTTATTTCTTCATTAATTCATCATGTTGCAGTACATGAAATACAGTATATAAAGATTCATGTATGAAAGATGTTTCTAACAGTGCTAGTTATTCTTCACATCACAGCAGTGCTATTTCAGTGAATGAAATGTGGTCACCACACTGTCGTGCATGTAATATACTTTGTGAAGACACAGATATAAAAAATAATTCTAAGAATGCTAGTTGTGCATCTGAATCAGTAGGGTTTATTCAGTGAAGAAATATGGTCATCCCATTTTGGTGTTTGCAATACACTATGTAAATACACATGTATGAAATATATTTCTAAGAGTGCTAGCTATTTGTTCAGTGAAAGAATGTCTTCCTCACACTTTGGTACATGTAATACACTGTATAAAGATACATGTATCAAAGATGTTTCAAGTTAGCTAGTTGTGTATGTGAATCAAGACTGTTATTTAGGCAAAAGAGTGTGCTCACCACACTGTTGTGCACAAAATAAATATGATACTTTTATACATTTTAAAATATAAAATATAAAGAAAACACAAAATACAATGTTATAAGGGTAATTATATTAGTGACCATTAAAAAAGATAATGGATTAAACATGTCTATACAAAAAGATTAACAGCTTGGATAAAAGAAATTTTAAAATCCAGTATGTATTACATAATTACTATAGTAGCAAATTTTGAAACCTAGATATTCCTAAATAGAAATATGAAGTATGAAGAGATACACTACTGTATATGTACTGCAGTAGTTGTAAAAAATGAACAAGATCTTTGGAGTAACATAGAAATATCATCTGGTAAAGAAATCAAGTTACAGAATAATAAAAGTATGTATGTATCACAAAGGGTGCAATGCGCACCCTCCGAGAGATGGACATGCTTGGGACTGGGACTTGGGGGGAAGGGGGGGCAAGGGCATCATACGTAACCTAAACACCTGTACCCCTATAAACAACAAACAATAAAAAAAAGTATGTATGTATATGAAAATTATTTTATACATGCAAATGCACGGAAAACAAATGGAAAGATACATTTCTATGGGGACAGGAAGGAAACCAATTAGGCTGGGGAAGTGGGACTTTCCATTTTTACTATATCTTTGGTTTTATAATTTTTATAAGGAAAATATATTCATGCACTAAAAAAACAAAAAACTGTTTCAACCGTCAGGCCACATTATCTTCCTTTCTTTTTATTATATTTTATGTTTTATTTCCGAATATTATGGGGATACAAACACTTTGGTTACACATATTGCCTTTGCAATGCCTGAGTCACTGCTACAAGCGGTATCTATCCCCAAGAGAGTACACCTGGCACCCATTAGGTGTGAATTTATCCATCCCATCCTTCCCCGCCACTTGCCTGACACCTGGTGAATATCACTTCCATATGTGCACATAAGTGTTCATCAGTTAGTACCAGTTTAATGGTGAGTACATGGGGTGATTTTTTTTTCCATTCTTGTGATACTTCACTTTGAAGAATGAGCTCCAGTTCCATCCAGGATAATAAACGAGGTATTTTTTCACCATTGTTTTTTATGGCTGAGTAGTACTCCATAGTATACATATATCACACTTTCTTAATCCACTAATATATTGGTGGGCACTTGGGTTGTTTCCACATCTTTGCAACTGTGAATTGTGCTGCTGTAAACATTCGACTGCACATGGCCTTATTATAGAATGTCTTTTTTTTTTCCCTTTGGGTAAATATACAGTAGTGGAATTGCTGGATCAAATGCTAGTTCTAATTTCAGTTTTTTGAGGTATCTCCATATTACTTTCCATAGAGGTTGTACTAGTTTGCAATCCCACCAGCAGTGTAGAAGTGTTCCTATCTCTCTTCATCCACACCAACATTTGCTGTTTCGGGACTTTTTGACAAAAGCCAATCTCACTGGAGTTAAGTGATATCTCATTATGGTTTTGACTTGCATTTCTCTGATGATTAGAGATGTAGAGCAATTTTTTATGTTTGTTGGCCATTAGTCTATTTTCTTTTGAAAAGTTACTGTTCATGTCCTTTGCCCACTTTTTAATGGGGTTGATTTTTTTTCTTGCTGATTTTCCTGAGTTCTATATAGATTCTAGTTATCAGCCCTTTATTGGATGTGTAGCATGCAAATATTTTCTCCCATTCTGTAGGTTGTCCACGCACGCTAATGACAGTTTCCTTGGCTGTGCACAATCTTTTTTAATTTGGTCAGGTCCCATTTATTTATTTTTGTTGTTGCTGTGACTGCTTTTGGGGTCTTCTTCACAAATTCTTTGCCTAGGCCAATGTCCATACAAGTTTTTACAGCATTTTGTTCTAGAATTCTTATGGTTTCATATCTTAGGTTTCAGACTGTTATCCATAATGAGTTGATCATTGTGAAAGGTGCAGATCCTTTTTCAGTCTTCTATATGTGGTTATCGAATCATTGCAGCACTATTTATTGATAGGAATTCTTATCCCCAGTGTATGTTTTTGTCTGCTCTGTCAAAGATCAGATGATAATATGAGGATGGTTTTATATCTGAGTTCTCAGTCCTGTTCCATTGGTCTATGTCTCTGTTCTTGTGCTGGTACCATGCTGTTTTGGTTACTATAGCTTTTTAGTATACTTTTAAGTCTGGTAGATTCATGCCTAAAAATTTATTCTTTTTTCTTAAAGTTGCTTTGGCTATACAGGGTCTTCTCTGATTCCATACCAACATCTTACTGAATGGGGAAAAATTGAAAGCATTCCCACTTGGAGCTGGAACCAGACAAGGTTGCCCTCTATCTCCACTTCTATTAAACATAGTTCTGGAAGTCCTTTCCAGAGTAATCCGACAAGAGAAGGAAATCAAGGGTATACAAATGAGGCAGAAGAGGCCAAACTATCACTCTTTGCTAATGATATAATATTATATCTAGAAAACCCTAAATATTCAACCAAGAGACTCCTGGAATTGTTAAATTAATTCAGCAAAGTCTCAGGATACAAATCAATGCACGCAAATCAGTAGCTTTCATATATGCCAATAACAGTCAAGCTGAGAATCATCGAAGATGCAATACCTTTCACAATAGCATCAAAGAAAATAAAATATTTAGGAATATATTTAACTAAGTATGTGAGAGGTATACATAGGGAGAACTATGAAACACTGAGAAAAGAAATTGCAGAGGATGAAAACAGATGGACAACCATAATATGCTCATGGATTGGTAGAATCAATAGTGTTAAAATGTATATACTACCCAAAGTGATCTACAGATTCAATGCAATCCTTATTAAAATTTCTTTCTTTTTAGAGAAGTCAATTCCTTCTTTTCTCAGACTTAATTTTTAGAGAAGTCATTTTTTTTCTTCACAAGCTTAATTTTTCCTAAAAAATCCTTGTCTGGTAAATCTGCTTTCAAACCTTACCCCAATGATTATTAGGATTTTTTTTCATTATATGATAGCCTCCTTTCCCCCCAAAAAATATGAAGCATTGGGAACTGTCTAGAGGAATTCAGCTGAAAAGACAGGTATCATAAATATCTGAGTAATTGGCCTAATACTACTTTTACCCTATTTTTTTTTCCTTCCAATACCAGGTTTTTATGGCTAGTAGGGTGAATAGATATAAAATGTATTCAAAATTCTAGTCTTGATCCTTTTGCACAGGGAGTAAGCAACATTCTCTGTTTTTCATTCTTTTCCTTGAACTAAAACTAGGACTTGGCTGAACTTAAAATTTGCAGATGCTCCCACCAAACCATTGTGAAGTTTATCTTCTCCTGGATGCAACACCATAAAACAGACATAGTTACATTTTGAACTGACAGTCCAGATACATGTTATGTTTCATGGAAACAATAATGCAAGGACTACTTTGAGTAATATGTAAGCCTGTATAGCATATTCTTGTAAATGAAAGGGTCAACTTGGGGATGGGTGTAATTAGTTCACTGAGGCAGAGACAGATATTCTCTACTCATTTCCATTATAAAACACCACTTGGATTTGTGTTTCCGAGTTGGCATTAATATTGATAATGTTAATTTCTACCGTCTCCAGGAGCCATCATACACAAGTAAGGATGTGACTATAATTGTCCTACAAAGACATTAGGCAGGGTAAATATCCAAACACAAAAGCAATAATGAGAAACATAGCAAAAATTCAGGGGTTAAATTACCAAGAAAAATGAAATTATGTTATAATATTTCATATTCTCATTATGAAATATGTTAGAATATAACGTTTATTTTTATGTTTTCTATTTTTATTGTAGACATAGAATATTCACAAAAATGGAGTTGTTTTGTAGCAATTTTTATGTCTTTCACAATAATTAGTAGGATAATATGTAACCCTGAAAAAAAGCGTATCACTGAAATCCGAGATAGCTCATCTTAATGCAAAAGTTATAAGCAGGAAAAAATGGCACAAAGTTAATCTAGATTTATTGTTTTTTAAACAACATGTTTCTATGACAACACAGTTTAGTATTTATCTTGATCCCCAACTATATACATCCATGTGAGATTATGTGCCTTTATAAATATCTACATATACTAAACTTGTAATTTCTCTAAAAGATACTGTTTATACACTGACACAAATACACATAGATTCATTAAAAGTTATTGTAAATGAAATTTTATGGATATTTCATTTTTTTAATTTTTTAAATTTAAAAATATCAAGGGGGTACAAATATTTTTGTAACATGGATAGCTTTATAATGCTTTAGTCAGGGCTATAAGTGTCTCTATCACCTGTATATTGTTCATTGTACCTGTTAGGTCGGTTTTTAACCCTCCCCTGGTCCCCCTGCACCCGTTTCTTGATTTCCAATGACTTTTACTTCTCTCTGTGCTCATGTGTGCCCATCAATTTAGTTCTAAATTATTAGGGAGTACATGTGGTGTTTGTTTTTTCATTTGTGAGACACTTCACTTAGGATAATGGTCTTCAGTTCCATGTATTTTAAATACAACTGAAATAATAAATTTTTAGGAGAAACTTACAATTGTAACAGATTTTAGAATTCATTTAGTTTGCAGCAGTGCCACTAATCATGAAGAATATCATCTGTGGTACCCTTGAAAAATGATCTAGGAAGTTTCTTTTCAAAGTGACCTATCTTGACTTTAAAGTAAATCTAGTTGTTTAAAATGTATTCCCTCTGTTAGGAAGACAGCTTCTTCCATGTAACATCCATCTATAAATTTTAGTTCTTCTTTATAGAATAGTCATTCTCAAAATAAGGTGACCATATTTCATGAACTGTACAAAATGATCCATTGGAATAAAATATGAAAACATATATAAGGGGATGGGGGGCAAGATGGCTGACTAGAGACATAACTTGCCAGACAGTCTCAGATGCCTAATGTCTTCCTAGGGCAATTACAGGGAGAGGTGGATGCTTGCCATCTCAATATTGATACAGAAAAAGCATTCAATAAAATTCAATACCCTTTCATGATAAAAAACCTTCAACAATCCAGGCATAGAGGGAACATATCTCAGAAATATAAAAGCCATATATGACAAACCCACAGCCAACATCATATCGAATAGGGAAAATTTGAAAGCATTCCCCTTAAGCATGGGAACAAGAGAAGGATGTCCACTGTCACCACTTTTATTCAAGTTAGTGCTAGAAGTACTAACCAGAGCAATCAGGCAAGGAAAGAATATTAAGGGTACACAAATTGGGAAAGAGGGGCCCAAACTAGCACTCTTTGCTCACAGTATGGTCTTGTACCTAGACATTCCAAAGATTCCACCAAGTGTCTCCTGGAATTGATAAATTCAGCAAAGTCTCAGGATACGAAATCAATGTACATAAAACAGGAGCCTTTCTATATACTAATAAGAGTCAAGCTTAAAATCAGATCAAAGACTCAACCATTCACGATAGCTACAAGGAAAATAAAATACTTAGGAATATATTCAAGTAAGGAGTTGAAAAATCTCTACAAAGAGGACTATGTAACTCTGAGGAAAGAAATCACAGAGGATACAAACAAATGAAAAAATATATCATGTTCGTGGATATGCAGAATCAACATAGTTAAAATGTCCATACTACCCAAAGTGATTTACAAATTCAGTGCAATCCCCACCAACTTACCAAAGTCATACTTCACAGATCTAGAAAAAAGAATTCTATAATTTGTTTGGAACCAGAAAAGAGCCTGAATAGCCAAAGCAATCTTAAGGAAAAAGAACAAATCTGGAGGCATCACCTTACCAGACTTCAAACTATACTAAAAGGCTACACCAACCAAAACAGCATGGTACTGGTACAAAAATAGAGTCATAGACCAATGAAACAGAACAGATAATCCAGATATAAAACCATCTGCCTACAACCAACTGATCTTTTACAAAGCAGACAGCAATACACGCTGGGGAAAAGAAGCCCTATTTGATAAACGGTGCTGGGAAAATTGGATAGCCACAAGCAGAAGAATGAAACAGGACCCCTTCCTCTCACCATTCAGAAAAATTAATTCAAGATGGATAAAGACTTAGATCTAAGCCATGAAACCATAAGAATTTTAGAGGAAAATTTAGGAAAAAAAACTCTTCTAGATATTGGCACAGGCAGAGAATTTATGACTAAGTCCCCTATGGCAATCATGGTAACAACAAAAATAAATAAATGGAATTTGATTAAACTAAAAAGCTTCTGCACAGCTAAGGAAACAATCAACAGTGCAAACGGACAACCTGCAGAATGGGAGAAAATATTTGCAATCTACACATTCGATAAAGGACTAAAAACCAGAATTTACAAAGAAGTCAAGCAAATCAGCAAGAAAAAACAAACAACCCTATTAAAAAGTGGGCAAAAAATATGAACTGAAGCTTCTCAAAACAAGATAGAGAAATAGCCAATAAACACATGAAAAAATGTTCAACATGACTATCCATCAGGGAAATGCAAATTAAAAACACAATGAGATATCATGTTACCCCAGTTACAATGTTTTTATTTAAAAGTCCAAAAACAATAGATTCTGGCATGGATGCAGAGAGAAAGGAATGCTTATACACTGTTATTAGAACTGCAAATTAGTACAACCTCTATGGAAAGCAGTGTAGAGCTTCCTCAAAGAACTAAAAGTAGACCTACCATTTGATCCTGCATTCCCACTATTGGGTATTTACCCAAAGGAAAAGAAGACTTTCATCAAAAAGTCTGCAGTTGAATATTTATTGCAGCACAATTCACAATTGCAAAGATGTGGAATCAACTCAGGTGCCCATCAATTTAGGAGTGAATAAATAAAATTTGGTATATGTATACCATGGAGTACTACTCAGCCATAAAAATGATTAATTAATACCTTTTGCAAGGGACCATTTTCCTAAGTGAAGTGTTCAAAGAATGAAAAAACAAACACCACATGCACTCACTATTAAATTGGAACTTACTGATGAACACACATGGACACACAGGGAAGTAAGATTCAGTGGAAATCATCCAAGGGGAGGGGGTAGGTGGAAAGGGTAAAAACTTACTTAATGGGTACTATGAATTCTGTTTAGATGACAGGCATACCTATAGCCAGGACTCAAGCATCATAAAAGTGATCCATCTAACCTAAAACATTTGTACCCCGTTAATGTTTTGAAATTAAAAAAAAAACATTAAGAGTTATATTATAGGCCATTTTGAACTTACCACTCAGTGTCCATTATCACTACTATGTTACTATGCATCATACTGAAATGAACATTCCCATATCATAAACCAGAATGCTGCCGGATCCAGGAGGAGATTCCATGATCATGCCTCAACCACAAATCCTCATTTTACAGATAGGGAATCTGAGGCCAGAGAGATGAAGGAATGTGCTCTAGGTCATGTAGCTAGGTACTAGGGAAAAAAAAAAAAGAAAACATATATATATATATATATATATATATCTTTTAAAAAGCAAAATTTAAAAAGGGGGGTATCTGTGGTAATAGCAGAGTGAAGACATTTAAAAACAGTCTTACTTTAATAAAATAAAGAACTCTGGTAACGATTATAATAAACTTGTCCAGGATTATGGAAATTAATCAAAGATTTGCAGCAATCAGGGAGAATTTATTCAGGAAAAAAGTGGAATTTCAGTAAGAATAGTGAGAATTTTGGCATTTTAACTTCCTTTATTCCTACTTGCCCTTCCCCAGCTTTGTGGCACCCTTGAAAACCAACATCCTGCAATCACTGTGAAAACCAGTAAGTAGATTGGTAGCCAATGGAGTAAGAACAGGGTTTCAGCTCTTTCAAAGCCCTATTTCCTAAGAATTATAATTATTTGGCCATTCTGAGGGTTTCCTGAAAGACCTCATTCACAAGGCCTGTCTTTCTTGGGCCTTATTCAGAGCTTACCCAGTGATAACAACTTTTGCTGGGAGCAATTGTCAAAAATAATCAGTAGCAATGCTTTAATAACATAGCCGCATGGGGCAGAGGATAAGAGTTGATGCAAACCATGTGTTAACCAAAAAACTTAAAAGGACAAGCTGGGGAATGAGACATCCACAGAGGGCTTATTCTTGGGAATCTAGAATGCCATGTGCCTGTGTAGGATTGTGCCCATGCTCAAGGAAACCGTGAGAATGCCCTAAGCTCTCACTACTGGTTAACCTTGAGGCTCTGTACGAGCAGAAAATAAAGACTAAGGCAAAGTAGTAAACTGCCTGGCTTAATGTTTAAGACATGTCATAACAACATAGAGCCCCTCAGAAAAGAGAGGGAGCTACTGGTTGCAGACATCCAAGAAAATCTCTGGTCAACATGGGTGATGAAAAAGTGAACTGAACAGACTTCAGTGGCCATGCAAGACAAATACAGACATTATAAAATTATTTTAGAAAAGTCAATAAACTAACAACAACAATAGCAACCCTGAAGAGGGGGAAGAATTTGATTTCCAGAGTTGCCAAACTATATTATATAAAATGTCCAGTTTTCAACAAGAAAATATTATGTGGCATGCAAGAGAACAAAAATGGATGACCTATACACAGAATAAAAAACAGGGAACAGAAACTACCCCTGGGGAAGACAAGACATTGCACTTAATAGACAAAAAATTTAAATAAGCTATTTTAAATTTGTATAAAGAATTAAGCTATTTTAAATTTGTGTAAAGAATTAATTAAATTTGGATCAATCCAAAGAGGCACTCACTATAACTCATTACAATCAAACCATAGAAAGACAAAGAGAGAACCCTGAAAGCATCAAGAGAGGAGCAATTCATCGCATACACAGAATTCTCAATAAGATTGCCAGCTGATTTCTCATCAGAAACCATGCAGGCCAGAAGATGGGGGTATAACAGATTCAAAGTGTTAAAGAAAAATACTGTAAACCAAGAACTCTATGTGCAGAAAACCTGTCCTTCAGAAATGAAATAGAAATTAAGACATTCTAAAATAAAAGCTGAGAGAATTTATCACTAGCAGATTTGACCTACAGGAAATACAAAAAGAAATCCCTCAGACTTAAATTGAGAGATACCAGGCAGTACCTCGATTCCACATAAAGAATTAAGAATACCACATCCCATGGCATAGGTAACAAATATGACATACAGGTTATGTTATATGGTAACTACATACGTAAATATAAAAGACAGAATAAATGCATTTTTGATTTATAAATATTATATTCTCTTATATGCTTTAAAGACAACTGCATAAAGTAATAATGACATATGTGCTGATGAGCACACAAGGCACAGGCCTATAATTTGCATGACGATAACATCACAAAGGAAGGAAGAGAAAATGGAGCTGTATAGAAGTGAAGCTTTGTATAAAATTGAAATAGTACCATCATTAATCTGAAGTAGGTTGTTATAAATTTAGATGTTAATTGTAACCCCCAGAGAAATGACTAAGAAAGTAGTTCAAAAGCACAGCAAAATAAATGGCAAAGTAATTATACGATGGTCACTTTTATCTGTCACTTTTACTGGGCCACGGTGTGCCCAGATATTTGGTCAAAAATTATTCTGGAAGTTTATGTGTTTTTAGGGATGACATTAACTTTAAAATTTTGTAGACTGTGTAAAGCAGACTGCCCTGCCTAATGTGGGTAAGCCTCATCCATCCAGTTGAAAGCCAGAATAGAACAAAAAGGCTAATTCTCGCCCAAGTAAGAGAATATTCTTCCTGTTTGACAGCCTTCAAAATGGGACATTAGCCTTCAGCCTTTTTCCTGTCTTTGGACTCAAACTCAAACATTGGCTTTTCCTATGTCTTAAGTTTGCCCACCTTCAGACTAGGACCACATTATCAGCTCTCCTCGATCTCTAACTTGTTGACTCACCCTGCAGATCTTCAGAATTTCCAGTCTCCATAATCGCATGAGTCAATTCCTTATAATAAATCTCTTTATACACACATACACACCTCCTTACACAAACACATACACACACACATACACACACACACACACCTCCTTACACATTACACACACACACACACACACACACACACACACACACGCCCTATTGGTTCTGTTTCTCTGGATAACCCCGACTAATAAAAATTAAAATGGAATAATAGAAAGTATCTACTTAATCCAAAGAATAAGAGATGAACCAAAAAAAGACATACAGAAAATAAAGAAGAAGTTAGAAGATATAATTCCTATCCTTTCAATGATTATATTATATGCAAATGGAGTAAACACTCCAAGCAAAGAACAGAGATTGGCAGAATGGATATAAATTTTTTAAAAGATATTATCCAACTATATAATTTCTATAACAGACACACTTTTAATGCAAAGACACAAATAGGTTAAGTGTGAAAGTATGGAAAATATATACTATGCAAACAGTAACCAAAGGAGGGCTGGGATAATAAAAATGTAAATACATAAAGAATATATAACAATTAAAAGCATATACCAAGAGATCCCCCAAAATATATGAAACAAAACTGAGAGAATTGAAAGGAGAAATAATGTACAATAATAGAGACTTCAACACCACATTTAATAGTCGATAGATCAGGCAGAAGATCAACAAGGAAATAGAAAACTTAAACAATACTATAAACCAACTAGACCTAATAGACATCTGTAGAACACTCCACATCAGAACAGAAGTATACACATTCTTTTATAATGTAGGAAAGGTCCATCTTGGAGATTGTTCTATGTATGCTTGAGAAGAATGTAATCATCTATATTAAAAAAGAAAAAGATCTCAAATCAATAACTTAATCTTCTACCTTATAAAAACTATAAAAAGAAGAGCATATTAAATCCAAAGCTTGCAGAAGGAAGAAAATGATGAAAATTAGAGTAGGGATAAATGAAATAAGAAGATAATTCACTGAAAAAACTAACAACATAGACAAAATTTTAACTAGACTCAGCAGAAAAAATAATAAAGATAGAAAATTAATGAATATTGACAAATCTTTGGCTAGACTGAACAAAAAAAGCAAAAGACTCAAATTACTAAAATCAGGAATAAAAGAGTGGCATTATTATCTACCTCACAGAAATTTAAAGGATTACAAAGGAGTATTATGAGCAATAGTATGTGAACAAATTAGATAACCTTGGGTGAAATGGACAAATTCCAAGAAAGACACAAACTATTGAAACTGACTCAAAAAGAAATAAAAATCTAAATAGACCTATAACAACTAAAGAGATTGAATAAGTAACTAAAAAGCTTTCCACGAAGAAAAGCCCAGGACCGGGTGATTTCCCTGATAAATTTAAGCAACAGTTTAAAGAATAATTCACACCACTGCTTCATAAACTCTCCCAAAATATAAAAGGAGGAAACACTTCACAACTCAACCTATGAGGCTAATTTACCATAATACCAACACAAGAAAAGAAAATAAGGAAAAAAAAAAACTGCTTACCAATATTTCCATGAATATAGAAGCAGAAGTCTTCAACAAAACATTAGCTAACCAAATCCACCAGCATAGTAAAAGTATTATACTCTGTGATCAAGTAGAATTTATCCCAGGTGTACAAGGTCATGTAAACATACAAATTCAATGTAATATACCATATTAGTAGAATAAAGGACAAAATATACATGATATCTCAATAGATGCAGAAAAAACAATGGACAATATTCTATGCCATTTCATAATAAAAACTCTAAACACTCTTGGCATAGAAGGCAACTTTCTCAACCTGCTAAAGGACATCTATGAAATAACTACTGCTATAATCATACTTAATGATGTAAAACTGAAAGCTTTCCCCCTAATATCAAGACCATGACGAGGATGTCCGGTTTCACCACTTTTATTCAACATTGTACTAGAAGTCCTAATTGCCGCATAATTAGGCAAGAGAAAATATAAGGAAAGAAAGAACAGGTATCAAAATCAGAAAGGAAGAAATAAAACTATCTGTATTTGTAGATGATATGATCTTATATAGGGAAAATCCTCAGGAATCCACAAGAAAACTATTAGAACATAGTTCAAGTGTTATAGTTCTTTTATCAATAGAATTTATCTAATAAGTTTTTTATCATAAAACTCTTCATGAAAATATATATACACAAACATACTCACACTGGTTCATCAAAATTTCAGGATAAAAAAGCAAACTACAATAGTCAATTCTATCTTAATACACTAGAAAGAACAATCTGAAAAGACATTTAAGATCACAATTTCATTTACAACAGCATCAAAAGAACAAGATTCGTAGGAAAATATTAACAAAAGAAGTGCAAGACTTACATACTGAAAACTACAAAATATGGTAAAAAGAAATTAAACAACACCTATATAAATGGAAAGACAACCAATGCTCATGAATTGGAAGATTAACATTGATAAAATTATAATGCCCCCAAATTGATCTGTAAATTCAACTGAATCCCTGACAGGAGTGAAGGAGAGGACATAACTAGGGAGAATGCTAATAGGTACAAGGGTTCATTTTTGTGGTGATGAAAAGTGTTCTGGAATTATAGAATGGAGATTGTTGTACAGATTTTTGATTATATTAAAACCACTGAATTATCAACTTTAAAAGGGTAAATTTTATGCTATGTGAATTACATCTTAAGAAAAAAACTTCACTAATACTTGATACATATATGTAAGAATATATGCTTGAATTATTTTTACTATAATCAAAAAATATTTTTGAACAGCCATATTTTATCAATTAACTCACATTTACTTTGTGATTAACTTATTCAATACTCATCATCATCTCCCCAGTCACTTCTACCATTATCACCAACACCACTACCAGACCAGTTCTGTGTACACTGATGGAGGCAATTTGGTTATTCTATCTTAAGATATTTATGTTGAAGTAAAAATAAAAAAACAAGAAATTTTCCTTCATATGAAGAGTATACAACTGGACAAATGAGTCAGAAACCAAAGTGTAAACTGGGATTATTCAGGAGAAAAATTAACATTATCTGTGGCAAAAAGTGGTTATACATTCACCAAACCTATTTCTTCTTCCTGGGCACACAAACTAAATTTTTCAACCCCTTTACATCTAGGTTAAACCATTTGACTAATTATGATCAACAAAAAGTAGGTAAAAGTAATATATAACACTCTCGGTCCTCGTTGTTAAAATAGTTTGTGTGATCCTTCATGTTCATTCATCATGCTCACTGAGAGTAGATGTAAAGGATCCAGCACCGGACCCCGAGGGCCCTAGGGAATGTTGGAGCCACTAGATAGAAGGAACTGTGATGTCTGAGTCATGAAAGTGAGAGTCACCCATGCTAGAATTTCCACATTGCCTCCCAAGAATGGAAAAACAAGCACCACATGTACTCACCATCAAATTGGTAGTGACTGAACATCACATAAGTGTACATATAAGAATAGCCTCTATTGGATGTCGGGTAGGGAGGGAGGGGGAAGGGGGAGGGGCGAGGGGGAGGAGGGGATAGATATATGCATACACAAAGGGTGCAATGCGCACCCTCCGAGAGATGGACACGCTTGGGACTGGGACTTGGGGGGAAGTGGGGGCAA
>RJWJ010027178.1:0-22415 GCA_004363605.1 Indri indri
CGTGGCGTCAGCCTAGCTCACAGCAACCTCAAACTCCTGGGCTCGAGCAATCCTACTGTCTCAGCCTCCCGAGTAGCTGGGACTACAGGCATGCGCCACCATGCCCAGCTAATTTTTTCTATATATATTTTTAGCTGTCCAATTAATTTGTTTCTATTTTTGGTAGAGACGGGGTCTCGCTCTTGCTCAGGCTGGTCTCGAACTCCTGAGCTCAGAACGATCCGCCCGCCTCGGCCTCCCAGAGTGCTAGGATTACAGGCGTGAGCCACCGCGCCCGGCCAGCATTGGTAACTTTTGAATCTGGAGTTTTACAGCACTGTGTACTCACAATGGCTTTGTAGTATGGCTCTCTCGGAGAACTTAACTTGCACCACATGAACAAGTTCTCAGCCCCCTTCAATCTCATCAAGAGGATGTTCCTACCTGGTGAGATGCCACTTGCTTTACAAAGCATCTTTTGTAAAATGTCGAGTCTCCCTCTTTGAAGTTGGAAGCCAGGAAGCCTGATTTTTAAATTGGCTTTTCTCCTAGGTCCTTTTCTTCTCTATAAATCCCTCTTTCATTTACTCAGAATTTCCTCCTTGTTTCCTTTGGTTGGGTGGAGCTAGGGTGGTTCTAGTTTGGAGAAAGAGACAGACAAGCAGGCTGATTCAGCCTGAGACATTCAGTTTCTGTACCCCACTGGAAGCCAGTCCAGGAACAAGGTAGATTTCACTGGGCCCGTGGCTCCCCATTTGAAGGCAGAGCTGGTCAAACTAGTTACGTGGCTTTACTCAGGGAGGGAGGAACAGCAAGAGCTCTGGGCTATCAACAGACACTCCTGGCTCTGTACACATAGCACCTGGCAAGAAGTTAAGTTCAGGGGCCATAAAACCCATCGTGCACATGGGCTAGGATTCTGCCCTATCCTTGATGAGATTCGGGAGCAAAAATTATCCCTGTGGACAGAATGTAAAGGAACAAATGAATATGAAGGTGTCCTATGACGGCACGGCCAGCCCGGCTGCTTCAGCTAGAGAGAAGACGGCGAGCTTTCCGTTCTCCTGGCAGCGTACTCATGTGAACTTGTTAAATCTTTTAAGTAGCTGTATAGGAGGGGGGAGATAAGTTTGTGTGTGTTTATGTGTTTATCCTTATCCCCTTAAATACAAAAATAAAACTTCCCCATTATGAAATTGATTCAGAGTGGGAAGAAAGTACATGGCAAGTGGAAAATGTGTCAGATCATATTGAGTCCTACCCCACGTTTGGGATACAGCTGTAAGTTTCCATGGTGGGTGGCTTATTACGCATTTATGCTGAGCTGAACCTGTTCCAAGTTGTTGCTGCAGATAGAAAAGGCTTTCTTGGGGGGAGGCTGCTTCTTTCTATCACACTATAAAGACTTGGAAGGTCCTTCAAAAGCCTTTAGCATTTGCCACTTGGGTAACAGAGTTAGAGGCTGATGACCAAAGTGGGTCTGCATTTTATAGCCGTCTAGCTTCTTGTGTAATATGAGTTGGGGCTTCGTGGGTCCTGGAGTCCAGCACTCAGGTAGAAACATGACCGCCAGGGCCAGACAACAGCCCTCGCTGGGCCCCTCTGCAGAGCGGAGCTGTGCCGAGCCTTTAGGGGCATGAGGGAAACCGGAGACCCGGCCCACGCTCTCAAGGAGCTCACGGTGTAGTTGGGCAGAGAGCGAAGCCACATGAGACCTCAGAAGGACACTAAACGGCACACCGACAAGCCCAGAGCTCTCTAGCCGTGTCCTGGGAGAGGAAAGGGGTGAATAAGGGCAGGTGGGGTCAGTCATGGAAACTTTCATAAAGGAGGTGAGTGTGCAGGAGGGGCGGGCCTTTCCCCAGCTGCGGGCAGGTGGCCGGGGGCTAGTGCTGGAGGGTCCTGTGTGCAGGTAAACAGCATTCCTTAGCTGCCCTTTCGAGCAGTCCTGCCAGTTCTTCTCCATGCTCGGTATGTCTTAGCCATGCCTTAGAGCCTCTGAGTAGCAAGACTCTAGGTTCCGGGTCCTGTCACTTTCACAGACACAGTGGGTGGGCCAGACCCTGCTCCCCAGGTGGGAGTCTGTGCTGTGCCTTTTGAGGCATATGCTCTCTGTTTGCCAATGGTCTCTTCAAAATAAGCACAGGTTTCAAAAAAAAAAGACTCTCTTAATCTCTTCTTATGTCTAAGGGTCTCTCCAGGCCCTGTGCCTTAACAGCCCCTCCCTCAGGGTGTGTGGTGCCGCCCAGTCTCCCCATCCAGACGGTCACTCAGAACTGGGGACGGCCATTCTGCATTGAGGGGTGAATGGGATCGACTCCCGTGGCTGGCCGGTTTGGTGTGCCACAGTTCGTGTGTTGTCCCTGCAAGGAGGGCAGCTTGGATGTGTTCTGCCGTAAGAGTTTATTCTCGCCTGCCAAGCTAAGCTTCCAGGTGCTATTATTTTCTTTAAATAAATGCCTTAGAGCTGGCTTGTGGAACTCAGAGTTCCCATCCCAGGCACTACTCCAGTGTGTTTAAAAAAAAAAGACAAAACAAAAAAACCCTCATGCCGATGCTCATGGCCAAATGTGTGACTCAAGTAGCGCTGTGCCCTTGATACACTGTCCCCAAATTGACACACTTGAGCTGCGTTCTGGCCCTTGCCTGTTTCTTTGTGTGGTTTCAGGTGGGGTTTTGCCCCCTTCAGAGGATGCATGAGAGCTGTGACGTAGCTCAGCTCAGCTCATGCAGGCAGAGTAGTGGCTGAAACCATCCGGGAGAATTTGGGCTCCACCTGGGACCAGTGGGTTTGCTGTAGAAGAATTTGCTGGGGAGGGTAAGGGTGGAAAATGTCACTTGGATCGAATTAGTCTCTGTAGCTTGAGCACCGAAGCACTGTGGTGCCACGAGGCAGAGGCAGAGGCAGAGGGAGAGGGCCGTAGGATGTTAGCACAACCGGTTACCGTTTCCTTTCCCACCTTGTCAGGGCTTCCAGGCAGGGTCTGCCCGACAGTCCTTACAAGGTGCCTGTTTCTCCCTTTTTGAAAAGCAGAGATGATAGGGAGGTGGCCATTCTTTGAGAAGACAACCTAGGGTTCCTTACTTGTAGTTGGGGAATATATTGCTTCACCCCCATTTTGGGCAAGGTTTCTTGGGGAGAAGTTGCAGAATATTCAGGGTGAGTTTCTTGTGTGAAACCCAGGAGCTGGGAGGAGACGCCTGTTCAGCTGGTGGGTTAGCTGATAGCACCCAGCCTACCCACCAAGATAGGCAGCTCAGATGTCACTGGGATTCACAATGTCACAGGCTGTCTCCTGGCCCAAGCAGCTGCACCCTGGGAGGGGGTGTCAGAGCACTGAAGCTCCTGGGGGAGGATGCCTCTGGCACCCCCGTGTCCATGCTTGGCTCTAGCAGCAGAACCAGGAGGTAGCGAAAGGTGTGGGGTGGGAAGAGGGCCAGGGCCGGAGCACAGCCTTTGGAGGCAGACAGACCTGGGCTTCACACGGGCCTCCTCCACCTACTGGCTGCGTGACCCTGGGCATGTGACAGAGGCTAAGCCTCGGTGCCCTCCTTTGACAAGGGGTGTCATCCTATCTCACAGGATGATTCTGAATATTAAACTCGATAAATAGTATGTACAAAGCACTTAGCACAGTGCCTGGTATGTTGTAAGTGCTCAATAAACTTCTCAAAATAATTTCAACGGCTCACCATCCTGCATCCAGGTGGGGTCTGCTGCCTGAGTCTCCTCTTCAAAGGGGTTGAAAGGGCTCGCTGAAATGCGCAGCTCAGTGGGAAACCAAAACATAGACCCCCTTTCCTGAAGTTTCCCCCTGGGAACTCCAACTTCCAAACCCAGCCAACAACTTCAAAGAAGCATCTTCCATCAAGGGGCAGCGTGCACTGGAGCTGAAGGGACAGCCCTCTCCCCAGCCTTTGCGTCCGCCTGGGCTTCGTTATCTGGGAGGTGGCTTCTCGTTTCAGAGTTGCGGCCCCTGAACAATTTTGTGTCTGGTTGAGCCATAGGCAGTGCCAGGAAGGTTCTTTAGTGAGTAATTCAGCTTGTTAGTAAGTTTGCTGTCAGCCGAGAGCCTCCTTTCCCTGGGTCCCCTTTCCCTGTCCCCTGACCCCCAAAGAAAAAAGGAAAAAAAAAAAAATTCCTGTCGACTCAAGTTAGAAACAGCCCACAGCCTAGTCAGGCTGCCTTCTCTTCAACTGGTAAATGATGTAGAAACAGGAAGGGCTTCCCACCGATAAGCCCAAATATGACTGCCCAGAAATGCTGTCAAACGGGGCCAAGGGGCCAGGAGGTGCGCAGGAGCCTGTGCCCAGCTGCTGACCTGGAACGTGAGGCTTCGTAGAGGGCTTGGGAGGCCTGTGCCCCTCCAGGCCTCCTTCCGCCAGTGCTGCTCAGCGCCTGCTGCTCCGTCCTCTTTTCCTCCTTCCTCCCAGCCCCCCTTTCCTGGGGTCACTTCCTGATGCCATTCCTCAACTTAGCCCCTATCCCCCCCAAAAGCAATCAAATCCACAACCTAATAAGGCAAAAGAATGAGGAGAATGTCCGCCTCCCAGCCTCTCCCCTAACAGGGTGCAGGGCCGCTGCAAATTTGGAAAATGTTACAGCCAGAGTGACAACTGGTTGGGGGTTGGGGGTGGGGCGGGGGGCGTGCAGCCATTTTCAGGAGCTTGGTTGGTTGGAGCTTTGTTGGTTGTTGGCTGCAGGCAGGACCTTGAGGGAGGGCCACCAGGTTTGTGCTTTCCAAATCGGGCTGTTGACACCCTTCTAGCACAAAAAAAGTGTATGGAAAGTAACAGCCTGAGTCAGCTGCACCTCCAATTGTGGGATTTGCATGCTAGGAGAACACGGAGTACAAACACGAAAGTCCGCCGTGGGAGCACACTTGGAGACATCTCCCCTCCGTCATGGATGGGACTCTGCAAATCCAAACACTTTTGCCTCTGAGATGAGCAGTTTTCTTCCCTTTGACTGTGCCAGGGTTAAATTAGCCCTGGCGTTAATTAAAACTTGTCAACACTTGGAGTGGGGCCCCCCAGAAACCTGTCACCCCTCCTACATCATTATCCCCAGCAAATCAACCCTCTCTGAAGCAGTTTCCATCTAGGGGGAGGGAGGAACAAGCCCCCCGTGCTGGACAGCCCTAGGGGAAGGGGGCTGGCCCGGCCAAACCTACTTCGTTTTGGAAGGTCAAGCTTAGTAATTAACCTGAATGCTTGGGGGAGGGGACAAAGGAGAAGGAACCAGGTCTAGGGATGTGCCAGGTCTTTCAAATTGCTAATTATCAGCAAGCGTGAGGTCATCCGTAAATATGTCTAATTCTTTAGCTTGTAATTAAGGTGCTCATTAAAAGTGCAGGGAAGTTTTGTTTTTTTCTTAAAAGGAAAAAAACACAAAAAGCCTTTGTTTCAACCTGACAGGATGGCTCAGAACAGGGGGAGGACTCAAGGCACAGGACTAGTTTCCTGTCTTAGGAACCTTTACAGGAAATTCACTGCAAACAATATTGGTGACCCTGCCAAGGAGGCAAACCTGGGGTGATGTCATTGTTCAAAGCTGTCACTGCCAAGCCTCTGGCCTTGGGGGAGGAGGGTTGGTGGGATTAAAAAAGGAGTTTGTGAGCGCGCTCATGCGTGTGCGTGCGTGCATGTGTTTAGAAGATGCAAGGCAAGTGAAAAGCCGAGTGGGAAAGAAATCACGGGGTGGGCGGTCTTGGAAATATTCTTATCTGGGTTCAGCTTTCCTTGTTTTCCTAAGTTTAAAAAATCCTCTCTTACTATTTTTGCTCCTCAAAATGCTGCTGCTTTTTCAGAGACAGCCTTTTCTGAGCCGTTCCCCATTTAGTGCTTGGGTAACTGGCTGTTACAGTATGGAATTTGTGGCCCACAACGCAGTGTGGTAAGTTAGGCACGAGGTAAATGCTCGCTCCGTTGTTATGAAGTGTGGAAACTGAGACACTGGACTAGTTTGATGTGTCTGTTTCTTCCACAAAAAACATTTTGGAAAACGACCCAGTGCCAGTGAGTTGGCATCTCTAAGTTGTTAATCTTCCCATGTGCCTCCAGGAACCGTCTGGAGCATCTCTGAAAAAAGGACAAGCTTTGCATCTTGTCATTTTTCCTCTGGCTGGAAGTCTGAGAGGCATAAACACAGTCTTAAAATGAAAGCAACAAAAATAAACTCAAAGCAGCCCTGCGTGAAGACATTAATGCAAAATATGCAAGCTGGCTTCCTATTTATATGGCAGAAGGCAGTCGTAAGAAGATCCAGGCCTGGTTAAGGAGAGTTATGTCTTTTGAGGTGCCTGTTCCTTAGAATTCCAAATAAACCATGGATGATTACTCAGATGAGCTGTAATGTGGTTTCTCATTTCACGCTTTGCACAGTCCAGTTTCTTGATGGAACCAGTGCTCTCTGAAATGCTAATGCGGGATCAGGATACAGTTAGAGTGCCCCTCCTAACATCCTAACAGCTTTAGAAGGAAGTTTGAGGGTTAAACAGGAGAGCCGTGTAAGTTTCCTGTGCTCTGTTAATAACCTTTTTTCCTTTTCTCCTCATTTAACTAACATTTACCCAGATTCTGTGTTAGGCTTAGAGATACAGCAAGAAAGAAAACCAACCCGGCCTTGTCCTTAATAGCAGTTGCATTCTTGAAGGAAAAACCGACAATGAATTAAGTGATGGAAGCGAGCTGAGTATTAGGGTGACGGGTACACGTGAATGTGGTTTGCTGCTTACTGACTGACTGAAGTCGGCCCGTGGACATTGCCTTCGTGGGTTTGGGAAGGATTTTTCCGATGTGCTCTGTGTCTGGGAACTCAGGTGTTCAGGGCTACCTCCCTTATAAATTAACCTCCAGGAGAGTCATGGGTGTTTTATTCTTGGTGTGTGGTTTCATAGGCTCCCCAGGGCTGAGGAGTCACCATGGGATCCTGGCTTTTTCTTAGTTCCTGGTTTGGGACATGTTGCTGGAAAGAACGACAGATCTAGGCAAGAGGGATGCGTCTTCTAGCCAAGGAAACCAGAGTTTGCAGGTCTCCCCATCAATGGAATCTCTAGAATTTCTGCATGGGAAAAGCTTAGGTGGCCCATTGTGGTTTAAAGTGGATGGATCCGGGTAGGGCGCTAGTCTTGGAGCTGCAGGCGTGCTGTTTTTGCTTAGATTGCTTGTGTACGTGAGGCAGCTGGGGAGGAGCTGGTGGAGATCATCATGGTGGGTGTGGGCGGCAAAGGTTATTGCTACCCATTTCCTGGGAAGATGGGGTCCCTTGGGTTGCTCTAGCTGCTACTTGTTTGAGGAGCTATGTCAGTGCAGTTGGTGCCACGGTTTTGTGGTAACTGCCAGGAAGCTGAGCCCAGTGTGGCCTCAGGAAGTTGATGAGGTTAGCACCACTTTTTGGTTATAGTACCAGGGCTGACACCCTCATGGTTGTAGCCCTGGGGTTTTGTTCTTTGGGGACACTTTGGAATTGTAGCTTGGCATGCGGATTCACTAGCTCCACAAGCAAAAGACTCATTGGGTAGCTTGAAGCAAGAGTTGGGAGAAGGAGGGAAAGGCAATTGCAGCCCAGCCAAGAATATGAAGGCTCAGTCTTCAATGTGTGGAAACTTTAGTGCTCTTCTGATCTCTAGTGGAAATAGCTGCTCACTCTTAGTGCTAGTTGGAAAGTGTTGGCAGCTGAAGAGGGTCATTCCACGGGGGCCCACAGAGCCGGTGTATCTGGTGTTTCTAACATTTTCCTAACCATACCTTTCTCCGTTTGCCCCGTCCCAGCCTCTCAGCCCCACCGTTTGGGTGGGGTGCCTGGAAAGAATGTCTCCTAGGTCCCCTGAGAACTTTGGCGTTTCTACTCATGGGAGTTGGGGATCACACAACACCCTGCACTTCCACCTGGGCTTTCAGGTCATCTGTGGGAGTGCAGGAACATGGTGACATAGAGGTCAGACTAGGTGGAAGGCCACTCCAAGGCAGCTCTGCCCTCAGTCCCTTTTCAGGAACAGCGAGGACAGGGGTGGCTCTATACTGGCATGTATCTTGTTGCTCGGGGTGGGTGGTTCTATCATTTGGGCCACTGTGAGGGGAATGGATGTGAGTGCTCCTGATTGTCTTCTCCAGGGGCTGAGGGACTGCAGTCCTAGATTATCACAGGGCAGGTGACAAAAACAAGTGAAGTAGCCTGGGTGGGGACTGGGGCAGCCACTGCTCAGCTCCAGCTGATTGTGGCCAGGTTGGAATGGGGGCAGGGACTTCATTTTCCAGGAAGCTGGGAATCCTGAGTTTTATGAGGCAATTAACTTAAAAACAAAACAACGTGTAGGCCATACAAATGGGGCCTGTCTGGCACCAAGAGCTACCTACCCATTTGTGACCTCTGACCTTGCATGGTCTTGATGCTGTCTCTGCCTCTCCTTTAGTTTCTCCTTTCCTCTTGACTGAATTTCTGCTTCTGAATCCTCTTACTGGAAGGAAGAAAATCCATTTTCTTTTGCCCCTCCAGTGACAGCTCTGACAAAAGGTGGTTGAAGTGTGAATGGTAGCAAAAAGGGTTTGCTTTATCTGTGGTTTTCCACCCTCTGGACTCTTCCCCTTTTCCTGTTACCATAGATAATTAAGAGTTGGTTACTCAAAATTCCTCTCACCGTATACATATTTTTAGGATCGAACTCCAGGTTTGTATGAACAAAAATAGCAGAAAGGTTTTTTTTTTTTGTTTGCTTGTTTTAAAAGGCCCAAAGCAATACTTCCATACAAAGGCAGCTATTCTGCACGCACAATAACCCATGAACAACACCAGCCTCCACACTGAACTGCCAGTTCACAACTTGCACCCAAGTGGCAGATGTACAGAAACACTTCTTTAGGATTGATCACTTAAATTTGACTTCTGGAAGATATTGGTGATCCAAGTTTTGTGACAGAGATCGATTCTAAGATCTGCGTAGACAGAAAACCCTGAACACAGCAGTTCTTCCTGATGAGAGAGTTGATGAATTTCAGGAAAATGGGATATATCAATAGTAGGTGTGCAATAAATTTGTCGACTGTTGGAAAAAAATTGACACTCGTCCCTGAGAAATTCGTGTAACTTTTTTCTAAGCTCTAATTGAGTCCCCTGTTAATTGGAGCAGTGGTCCCGCAGTCCTTATCAAACTTTGCATTTGGAGCTGTCTGTCTGGGAAAAGCCAGGAAACTCTCCATAAAGGCATCGCCCTCAACTTTTAACTTTTTTGGGCTCTGTTGCCTGTGCACTGGTTTGACTATTTCCTGGCTCGATTGTTTTCTCAAGCTGGCCTTGAGTCCTTAGATGTTATTTGTGTGCCTAGAAATAGCTGGAGGAAAAATGGTTGTAATGCTTCGCATTGCTCACTGCTTCTGTGGAAACTCCGCAAGGGAAAGGGCTTCCCACCCAGAAAAAGAGCTGGGCAGAGGAGACTTCATTGTCCTGCTGGCCTATCACATTATTCTACCCACTACAGAGATCAGGATGAGAAAGTTCCTAGCTCTGCCCGATTGCAACCTAAGGTACATTAGGGTAGGGACCAAAGTGGTGGGAGTTCTCATAGTGGCTTTACTGCCAGCTGCACGGACCACACAGCAGTGTTTGTTACATCAGGCTGTCTTTTTTGATCTATGTCCTTTTTGGTGGATTCAGAATGAATGAAGAAAGGAAGGAAATGAATTGTGGAGGGGAAGGGAGATTGATAAGGAGAAGCCCTCTCACCAGGTTAAAATAATTAATCCCAGCATGATTGATGGAGAGGATGGGGTTAGCCATCCATTCAGCATTTATTGAGCGTTTATCCAGCATGTGCCATAAACAAAGCGCTGGGGAAAGAGACGGGAACAAAATAGTCCTTCCTAGCCTAGTGGGGAAGACGGGTGTTAAACAACAACAACGAAAATCCCAAATACATAGAGTGTTCCAAATTGCGATCATTTCTGTCGAGGGAAAGAGTGGAACCCTTTAAGAGGGGACAGTGGGGGACTCACAGTAGATTGGGTGGGAGCTGTCGGGAGACCTTTCCGAGATGATGACAGTGAAACGAGGCTGAGTAGGAACCAAACTGAGAGAAGGGACGAGTGTTTCAGTCAGGAGGACTTGGGAGGTGCAGGAGGAGAGAAATAAAATGAGACCAGGGCAGCTGGAGCCAGGTGGGGAGAGCAGTGTGAAGATGAGATCGGAGAGACGGCAGCAGCCAGAGCATGCCTCCAGCAAGGATCTTGGATTTTAATCTAGCTGCAACGAGAAAGCGTTGATTCCACAAATATTTATTGCATGCCAATTACTGGTTTAGGCACTGGGTATATACAACAGTGACAAAAACAACCATCCCAGGGCCCCCAGTCAGGTGGAATGCTATGGAAGCATGTGTTTTTCAGTGAGGGGACAGATCCCTATTACAGCTCATTAAAGCAGATAGCACCTTTCCATCAGTTTCTTCAGCTTAGCCTCACATCAGCTCGGCATTTTTATCCCTACCTTACAGATAAGGAACTGAAGTTTAGTGAGGTTATGCAACTTGCGCCAGGCCACTTGGCCAATGAAAGACAGAACCGAGAATCAAACCAGACTCATCTCCTTAAAGGTTATTTCTCCCAGGTCAGGGCTGAGTTCTTCCCTCTTGCTTCATACCCCTGGTATTCAGACTCAGGGAGCTCACGGTGCTCCTTGGAATTCAGGCATGTGACAGCATCAGAGCACCCACGGTTGGGTCCTGGGGGATGAGGTATGGGGAAAGGAGAGAGGTCGTGATACCCCTGCTTCGGTAGCCCAGAGTTTTGCCGGTTCTGGGGCATTTCACCTTCACCTTGGAATCTCAGGTCAGAGACGAGCATTCGGCTGAACGACGTGTCTGGGGGAACCTGCCTAAACAGTGGTGTGGAGTTGGGGAGTTGAGTCGGCTCCTTGGCCAGTCCTCTGGGTTCAGTCTGCCTATATATGGCTTGATCTCAAAGAACAGGTGACGGCAGTAGGAGTTGTTTTCTATGTTGCTGGTGGGAGGTGCCCGGCCACATTCCTTTGTAGACAAGCACAAACTAGATATTTTTGAAATTGAAGGTCTGAAACCAGCCAAAGAATTAATCCTGGTCTGAAAGGCATATGGTGAGAGTATAGCCAACCTGGCTTGGGTGTTGCCTTCTCAATTTTGTTACTTTTTGATATGCCTGGAAATATCTCTCAGGAGGGAGGGTCTTTGTGGACGTCTTGAGCCACATTCTTTATGGCTGAAAGGGCTCAAGTCCATGTTGCTATTAATAAATATTAAAATTGTGCTCTTTGGCTGACGAGTTACTGGGCAGAGGCTTCAGCCCCCACCACTAGGTCTCATGATGAAAGGTCAGCTGGATGGGCCCAACTTTGTCACCCAACCAAGAGGCCTCATGGCAGAGAGGGCACAAGGCCCAGGCGTGGGGTTCTGAGGACTCCTTCTGTGCACAGCCAGGCCACGCAGAGAGCCCCAGCTGTACCACCGTGTGTTGCGGGCTCGGAGCCTGCAGCTCTCTCCTGCATCAGAGGCTGTATGTAGACTTGGCTTCTCACAAACACAGGCCATGAAGCCAGAGGGACTCAGATTCTCATCCCGGCCCTGCTACTTACTGGCCTTAGGCAAGGAAGCCTCAGTTTCCTCATCTACAAAACAAGGCCAGTAATGTATGTACTTCAGGGCTGTCGGGTTGTCAGTTTGTCCGGATTCAGTGGATTGGAGTCTTTATAGGGTCTTGTTCTGTTGGATCTGGGGTCCCAGTAGGTTTTATTGGTTGGGGGAGTGGGCATCAGAGAACCTTTCTTCAACGAGGAAACTTCAGCCAAAGAACCAAGGCAACAGATGTCTAAATTTGAAGCCAGCTACTCTGAGGATTTACCCTGAGTTCCAGCAAGTTCAACTGCTAGATAAATAAGCATTTAAGGGATCCTGAAAGTAAGATTCCCTGGAAGAAGCAACAATCTCTTACTTGTCCCTGATTATCTCAGACACAGGGTGGTGGATGGAGCCCTCGTGGTTTAGGGGCTTGCTGTTGGCATTGCTGGGCAAGAAAAGGGAACCAGGAGGGGCGAGTATTTTCCATAATAGTGTCCTGCGAGTGGGATGGAGACCTCGGTGAGGGAGGCCAGTGGGCCCCGCACTGCATGGGAGGAGGCTAACTGAGGTATTGTGTGTTCTGCTGAATGCCGCATGTGTCTGTCCCTCTGGGAAGGCTTCCACCCGGGCAGGGCCTCTGGGGCCGGATGTGGAAGGTAAACAGGCAGTCCTTCTGCTCTTTACCACAGACAAGCCCGGAAGGGCCCCAGTCGTAGCTTTTCATCTCAGGAAGCCCTGAGGTCCCACCAGTTCTAAAGCGGCCTCATTGTCCCTTTGCAAGAGCATGACCAGGTGTTCCAGCTCCCGAGGCACCACTGGAAAACCAGTGTGGCCCAGGTGCTGTTGCTGACATTTGAACAACGGCTCTTCCCTGGCCTCCCTGCATTCCTGTGACCCCCTTCAATCTACTCTCCACTTGGGGGCCAAATGGGATCCTGCCCTCAAGATCATATCCGCAAGTCCTCAGAGCTTGCAAGATCTGTTCTCTCCTTTCCCATCACTGTCTCTGTGCTCCAGGCACACCAGCTGCCTCTCTGCTCCTGCCTCCTGGGGGCCTTTACACAGGCCCTTGCCTCTGCCCCCTCAATCTCCAGCCAGCTCCTTCTCATTCTTTAGAGCTCGGTTTATACTCCACAGTCTGTAGGGCAGTCATGCCTGATGCTTCCAGCCTAGGTCCGTTCTGTCTCTTAGGGGCATGCCCATCACCTCTACTTCTCTTAACTGTTACCATCCTTTGTCTCTCCATGCCCCCACGAGACTGTGAGGGCCATGAGAACAGAGAGAGAATCTGTTTTGTTCACTGCTGTGTCCCTAGCATTTAGGACAATGTCTGACATATGTAAGCACTCAATAAAGAAATATTTGCCAAATGAATGCATAAGTAGCCAATCAGACAGGTAGACTGGACCTGCCACTCATCCACCCAGCCACTTGTTTGAGCATTTCCCACGGAACAGCACCTGTGTTTGGTGTTGGGGTAGAGATTGATCACCCATGGTCCATCCTCTCAGGAAGAGTGTACTGTCGCCATCCAGGTCTAGCTCACCTCTGCAGGCCTATTGTGCCCCATCTGAAAGCTGGCCATGCAGTAAGCTGTGTGCTCTGGAGGGTCATAAGAAGTCCTTCTTATGGGGCTGGGTCACTTCTAGACCCAGTGGGGCAGCCATTTGTCCTTGCAGAGTTCTGCATCGGTGCCTGCTAGTTACAAGACACACACAGGATGCTTTTCAAGTGGGCAGAAAAGGGAGACATCACTGTCACTTGGAGAGGTGGGATGATCATTGTTAGAAAAATTCATCCTATTTTGTGCAAATATTTACTGAGCTAGGTGTTTGTGTGTTTATGGCTCTAGGTAGCAGGGACACAGCGGTAATGGCGACAAGAGAAGGCCCCTCCCTCAAAAATCATATGTGTAGCTAAAATGCAGGAGGCCTTTTTTTTTTCTTTTTTTAAACTTTTCATTTTTATACAGAAATTGCTACCTATAGATAAAATTAGCTTATATAGAAAAAGAGACAACAAAGTGTTTTGTTTCTAAGGATAGCTAAACCCTTAAAACACAGCGCTGTGGTTTAGTTGGCTGGCCACCTTCCTGAAACCTGGCTTACTCTCGTACCCTGTTCTGGGGCAGCCCACTCGTCTCCGTTTATTGAGCTGAGCCTTGAGGTGTGCAGGACTAGGAAAGGAAGAGCAGTGTGGGCTGTCTTTGGTGGCCATTGTTATTTGTGGGGCATTGGCAGAGAAGTCAATACCATGGAAAATCTAGAGAAAGACAGAGGATACACAGTGTGGTTGAGCAGAATCCGATAGCTCCTCGGCTCTCACCGGGCCCTGCGACCCAGAGCGACACAGCCGCCCTTTCTCTCTGCTGTCTGGCTTGGGTTTGGGCTTTGTCTCCCGTGTCCCTCCACACCTCCTTCACTGTCAGTGGCGACCCATCCTGGGGAATCAGCCACTCTGTGTTCCCCCGAGTCCTTGCCCCTGGGACCTTTGCTCTGTTTGGGAGACAAAACCTGAGACTGTTTGTCCTTTTAAATGCAGCCTTGTTGTGCCGGAGAGGAGAAAAGCAAGAAAGAGGTGGCTTGTTCATTTGCCGATAGTGGGGTGTGCTCTGATACGCCTTTGGAAAGGGCCCAGCTTTGCCCCAGCAGCCTTTGCAGGGTGGCAGGAGGAAAACACAGGGAACTTGGTGGGAATCTGAAGCTGATGTGTGGGGTGGGAAAGTTCAGCTTTTACCTTGGAGCAATCGGTCTGTCTTTCCTGTAGGAAAATAGACTGGTCCTGTATGGCCCACAAGCTGGGTTGTATCCTGGGAAAAGGGAACGTACTTGGATATTGGCCTGGTTACATTTTTAAAATGTGTAAGCGTTTGGTTGCAGATTCCATTTTCTCACTTCCCAAATACTTCTCAGCCCCATAAGTCCGACCAACTTTGCTCTCGCAAAGGTCTCTAGAGACTGTCTACTAATTTCCTTCCCTGAGGATCTGCACAGCACCCCTTAATCAGGGTGTATTAAGCACCTCCTGTGGGCCTGGCACTATGTTAGGTGCTCGGGTGATGGTCCTGCTGTGCTCTTCTCGACCTCTCTGCAATACGTGCCAAACGCACAGACACATACATGTATGTGCTGTGTACAGAAGTCGGGGGATCCTTAGGTACTCATCGCCCAGCATCAGTGATGATTAACGTTTTGCCAAACTTGTTTCATTAGCTTTTCTCAACACACTCCCCGCCAAGACATTGCCCATAAATGCCTTTATATGTTTCTCAAATAGATACGGATGTAAATATTTTTAACATAACCACATACTTATATTTGGTGCTTCTGACCATGTCTTAAGAAAAAAAAACAAGAACTCCTCCCCTTGACTTCCTTGACATCACATTCCATTTCTCCGACTCTTCTCATCTGTTTGAATTCTCTTCCTCTACCTAACTCTTAAACGTGGCATTTCATACTGTCCTTTTTCCCTGGAGGACATTACCTGCTCCCTCCCCTCAGCCTAAAATACCCTATCTGTGGGGTGACTGCCGTGTCTTTAGTCCTGGCCTGCTCACCATGCTCCACAGCAATTACTTGCTGACACGTCCGCCTCCCCATTAGACGTTGGGGTCTTTCGAGGAGGAACCTTGTCTTATTTCTCCCCCCATCCCAGCACCACGCCTGACCCATAGTTGGAGCTCAGGAAATGTTTCGAGTGAGTGGCTGGATGAATTCGCGTGTGAACAAGTGACTTTGTTGCTGAGTTTTAGACTGAAGTTTCCAAATGCCTGCTGGTTGTGCAGTACATACTTTCAGTTTCGGCATGTCCAAAACCAAACTCATCGTGGAGTCCCTCTTCCTGGGCTCCCCATACCCAGGTTTGACGTTGCCCCAAACATAAGTCATCCAAGTCAGAGACCTCGGAATCATTTTTTGAGTCCTCGCCCTGTAATGGAACGGGCACTGAGTTTTACTTAGTTCTTTCTCTCAAGTCTCTCTCAGAATGCGAACCTTCCTTATTTCTGCCGTCGTCCTCACTCAGAACAACGCAGGGTGCTCCAAAGTGCAGGTCGTGAGGCTGTGGTGCTGGTGCCAGCTACCCAAGCTGCGCGACTCTGGGCACGCGACTCAACCCCTTCCGTGAGGGTTGTGTCCGACACACGGGAAATGCTCTGCTATTGGCTCTCATTGCCACCCGTGTCCATGTCTCCCTCAGTGGCCTCGTAGCTGTCCTTACTCCAGTCTCCTCGTTTGTCTTGGTGGCTCCGGGAATGTTATCTTTCTGGGATTCATATCTAATCAGGTCACCCTGAGAAACCTTCTCCAGCCCCTACGACCCGCAGAACAAGTTCCGAGCTCTTCAGTCTCTCTGCCTTCAGACCCCAGCTGACACCATCCCCCGCCACTTCTCCTGGGGTCCCCAAACGGCTGCACTTTTGTGGGTTTTGCCCTTGGTGTTCCCACTATAGGGAATTACCTTCTTCCCAGGTCACCACCTATCAGAATAGCACTCTTCTTTCAAGGCGTGGATCAGGTGTCACCTGACCTCCGCTGTCCTCATATCACACTGCCCTGCAGTGACTGGCTCACCAGTGTCCCTCTCCAACCGGACTGTGCACTTCTTGAGGGCAGAACTGACAAGTTTTCCCGCAGACTCGGTTGTGATTCTCTCTTTGCCTATGCTGAAACTCAGTTCTCGGGGTCCGTGGAAGCTACCTGAAGGCAGGTTTCCACTTAGTAGATGTTTAGTTAAATAAGCTGAGGATTTCTCAGTTGTTTTTGCCTTTGTTTCTTTTCTTTTCTTTTTTTTTTTTTGTTTTCTTGTTTAACTGCCATTGAAGTTAGAGAGAAGCTTATGGCAAGGGGTTTGTTCCCGCTGGGGAGAATGGCTGCCTGTTTTGGCAACTCTGCTGCGAACTCAGGCTGCTTTTCTCTGGTCTCCGTGTCAGGTTCCATCTGTTGGCACTAGGCCAGACGCTAGAATTATAGCAGCATTTCTCTGTGGGGGGAATTTGGGATACAGGCTTTCTTGTCTTCCCTTTGTCGTTGCACCTTACAGAAAGGAGCAGGCCTCGGCCATCTCAGACTGGACCCGCAGCCTGGGTGGTGTCTGCCTTCCAGCCGTCTGCCACCCACAGAGCAGAGAGGGTCAGAGGCTGCAGTGGGGGAGGACAGGGATGGGGTCTACACATCAGTGGAACCAGAAACTCCTCTGTGCCCTTCCGCAGCTCAGCCTGGCGGCCCTGTCCTCCCTCCATCCAGTGGGTTGTAGGGGCTACTGTGGAATGGGCCACAGCCATTTGGAATGGATTTTGCCTGGAAGATTTGAGATTTAAAGCAAAGATATTTTCCAGCAGAGCAACTGCTTTTCAAATGGTCTCGTGTGGATCTGCCATATCGTAAAACAGACGAAGGAGCTGCCGATGTTAAATTTGAGTAGGGGGCACCCCCGTCACCCCTGGTACCCCTCAAGGCAGAGCACTTTTGGAAACAGTGTGTGAAAATCAATCCCTGGTCTAACCTCCATTTCCTCCACTTCTCTGCTGGAGGAAGCGGTCCGTTGCTGTGCTCCGGGCGTCCCTTGTGAAGTCCACGGCTCACCCTCAAGCCCATGTGTTCTAAAGCAGGTGGTGGGGCGGCTGGGTCCTGGTCTGCACGTTGGACACAGCTTAGTGCTGTACTGGGCAGTGGCCGCCTCACGGTCCCTGGCCTCCTGCAGGTGACGGTTCTGCGGAGGGGAGGCTTTGACAAAGGTCGGGAAGTCCCATGAGCTCTTCACAAAGTATCCCAGATGCTCCCAGTTCTCCCCGACTCCACTGCTGTACCTGTGGTCCGAGCCGCCGCCCTGCCTTCCACACTGGGAGGGTCTGGTCACGCTGCTCCCCTGTGAGGCCCTCTAAAGGCTTCCTGTTGTTTGGAGGATGAACCCCGCTCTCACCCTGGTATGCGAAGCTCCACGTGAACCAGCCCCTCACGCTTTGGCTCTCTCCCGGCTCTCTCTGCACCAGCCATGCCCACCAGGCTGTCCTACCTGGTGCCTTTCCTTGGCATGATCTCCCCCATACTCTGGTTGGCTCTTTCTATTTATTCGGGCCCAAATGTCACCTCCACAGAGAGGCCTTGTCCCCATGGGCTGAACTTGGGTCCCTCCCCTGCCCAGGTGCCCCCTACCCAGTTACTCTCTGTCAAGTTACTCCATTTTGTGGCACCTCACCCTGTCTCATTGTCTTGTTTTTGTCTGTATTGTCTCTTCCACCAGAAGGTGAGCTTCATGAGGGCAGGGAAGTTTGCCTGTGTAATATCATGCTCAGGATAGCAGATGGCACGTGGTAGATGCCCAGGACATTTTAAAATTGGAATGAATTAAGTTTGGGAGAGACTCAGAGCAGTGATCTTCCCCTTCCAGGGGACTGGGGGCCGCCTAGGAGGGGCTGTCTGGTACCAGCATTTTGGGGCCAGGCTGGGATGACTCTGTGGAGTCCTGTGAGGCCCAGTAATCTTCTTTGGTGTTTGTTTTGTTTTGTTTTTCTTTTTTTAAGATAGCGTCTTGCTCTGTCACCTGGGCTAGAGTGCTCTGGCATCAGCCTAGCTCAGAGCAATCTCACACTCCTAGGCTCAAGTGATCCTCCTGCCTCAGCCTCCTGAGTAGCTGGAGCTCACATCACCATGCCTGGCTAAGCTAATTTTTTCTATTTTTAGTAGAGACAGGGTCTTACTCTTGCTCATGCTGGTCTCGAACTCGTAACCTTAAGCGATCCTCCTGCCTCGGCCTCCCAGAGTGCTAGGATTACAGGTATGAGCCACCTCACTCGGCCTCCTTTGGTTCTCATGCAGTATCAGTGTACTCACACCTAACCATTTTATTCCCTGCTGGCCTGAGAGGCTGTACCTCCCAGCGCGGCCCTGCCTCTCTTCCCTCAGGCTCCTCTGGGAGAGCAGGTGGTGAGGGCTCTCCGAACCCAGACGGGGCTTGCCGGTCAGCTCCAGCCTGAAATTGATTTCCTCCAGCCCTGCCTTGAACCAGGCCCTGTGAACAGAGGGAAGGGTCTGAGCCAGGCCTCCCCTGCCACTTGTGGGAGGGAGAATGATACAGCCAATTGGCCCACAGGCCACCAACCTTTACCCCCTTTCTGTAAATGACACACAATGGCAGTTGGGCTGCACCTTTGTTTTATGAGTCACCAGCGATAGCGCGTCATAGATTGTTATTTCCTATGCTTTCAGAGCAGCTTTATCAGGCCTCCCCTGCGTAGTCCGGGAAGGGATTTGATATGGGGTCACTTAACACGTTGTCCTGTCAATCTGTCATTGTGCCCATATAAGGCAAACTCCTTAGGTTACTTTTTATCTTGGCAGAATCACAGGAATGTCAAGGTAACCAGGCCACCTCAGCATAGCTCTGATTCTCACCCGGTCACCTGACGCACCCTCCCTGCTCTGTGACTCACCCTGCAGCTCAGGGCCATGTCTGTTGCACTTGTGGCTGCTGGAATCCACCAGGGGCCTCCTGGGACTGCCCTTGGTTCTGTGTCTTCCTCAGAGTAGATCGAATGGGAGAAGTTACGGGGAAACACCTCATATGGGGCCTTACAGCAAGCACTAGACATGGAAAGCAGCCTCGGCGAGGCTTGAGGTTAGTTAGGGCATCTCGTGGGTCCCACCTCTGCCACTTAGCAGCCGTGTGACTGTGGGCAGCATTCGGAGCCTTGTCTGTAAAATTAGAGCACTCAGAAAAAATCCTGTACACAGTAAGCACTCAATAAATGTGAGTCATTTGTGCAATTATATTAGGGTAAGCCTTATACTCCACCCAGTGATAAAAACACCTCTTGCTGTCTTCACCTAAGTTTCAGTCGCTTTAATGGGACAGTTCGAGATGGTATCCAGAGTCCTCAGTCCTATTCCCATGCTGTAATGAGAGTACTCAGGACCACTGAAGCCCTCCCTGGAAAATAGCCCACACGTTCACAGTACTACACCTGCCCGGTTCCCCATCACCCCCGCCCTCCACACAGATCAAGCCACTCCTCTGTTGTTCCAGGGCCAGGAGTCAGATCTGCCCGCTGTGAGTGGCAGGGGCCCCCTTCTCCTCTGACGTCACACTGCTCCGGAGACAGCCATCCTTATGACTGCTGTGTGGTTTGGCCAGGCCTTAGTACCAGCCCCAGGAAGGCTTGTAGGTGGGGCAAGCCAGGGTGAGAGTCTAGCCCTGTTACTCTGCCAGGGCAAATGGTTTCACCATTTTTAATGGAGCAGTTATGACTCAGAGGTTTCAGTCTCTCTATACTGGCTCCTCCCAATCCTATAATTACTCTTTGGCTATAGAACCATATTTTGGTTTTTCTTTTTTTAAAATCTTCCCAAGACGCTGTTGATATTGTCCATCTCATGTGTCCAAGGGGTCTGAGGTAGATTAAATATGGTAAAGAAAAAAAGACCCTAAATCCAGAGTGATTTCCTAAACCACCAAAATTGTGCACCCCACACCATCCTAGTGCCAGGCAGTGGCGCCAGCACCTGCTCACCTGAGGCTAAGGGCAAGGTTGGAGAACTCATAACACACAACTTGCCTCCTCGCAAACTCCAAGCATGGAATTTTTGGTCTGAGGCACCTCTTAGATGGACTGATGGGTTCATTCACCCCCTCATCCGACACTGGCTGAGCCCCTGCTACACACCAGTGCCGAACTGGAGCCTGGCTGAGCCTTGGCAAAGGGCAAGCAGGCTGACGAGCACCGAGCACCTCTGTGGGCTGGGCCCCCGCCAGTGCCGTTCCACTCCTAAGTGAGGGGAATTGATCATGCAGATCAGTGCCCTGAATCCTCTCAGTGCTCCAGACTCCCCTGCTTCTGAAAGGGATCTTTTTAACCCCAGGTTCAGAGAGAGGGAAGCCAGAGGGGGCAGAGAATATGTGAAACAAGGGCGGCTCTGTGACACTTGTACGTGCCCCGGGCTCCTGTATCCCCCGGGTGGGTCAGGATCACAGATTTCCAGACTAACCTGGCTCCACCCCCAGACACCCTCTGTCTGCTTTCACCGTAGTAGGAGAAGGCTCTGACCAAGCCACGTGGGCTGTTAAATCAGAACCACCCCCAAAAAAAGATCACCAAGGAGGAGTTTTGGTTGTCAAAGGCAAAACCCTTAGCACTGTTAAAGATCACTCGTGGGCCTGGGACATTCACCCTTCAACCAGCAAGGCCCAGTTTGTGAATAATGTGAACACCAGCAAAAAACAAGCTGCCGAATGGGGCGAGAAATGGGAGTGTTTGCCCTGCTACCGGATGCCCCTTTCCTGGGGCACTCTGCACCTGGAAAGACCTGTTGGGGAGCTTGGGGGTGGAGGTGGGCATCTGTAGCCCAGGGCAGAGGTGTGTAGGATTAGCACTTGCCTAAATCACAATTCCATCAGTGCCCCTTCTGACCTCTTCTCCTCAAATACCAAACGCCCCCTGTCTGGACCAGCAAATTCCTGGGTCCATTTGTCCAAACTAAACCATTAATTCTAAAGACTGGGCCTCTTACACACCTGTTAGGATTCCAAGCCACAGAGTCCCAAGGCCAGAATTGGCTTCCTTGGCTATCTTTTTGAATGATCAAAGTTTAAACCAGATAATCTTTAATCCCCCACCCCCACCCTGAAACCCGAGTTTAGGTGTAAGCATTGAAAGTAAATGGGGTTTTTGTAGCTCAAACTCCCTGTTCTTCACATGGAGACCGATCATTTCACAGCAAAATGCCAGATGGGGCCAGAGGAGGCGGAGGGCAAGGGCCCAGCCTCTGCTGCTGCCCTAATTTTAAAATGCCTTTTGGGAGTGGAAGTTTCCTCTGTTAAAGGTAGCTATTTCAAGGTAGGCCTCACCCATCTCCTCTTCCTGGTGAGGAGCTCTGCTTGGAGGGCTGAGCACTGCCTTCTTCCTCTGCCCTGTTGGCCACTCTGCCTGCAGTTCAGACCCGTGTCTTCCCGAGCAAGCAGACTCTGTGGGGAGGGCAGGCTCTTCTCCCTTAGTGAGGACCCATTTCTTTGGAATGTAATCCGAGTAGCTTTGGGTGAGTGGGTTGGTTGGTTTTCTGTGTGTGGGATGGCTCCGGAAAAGTCTTTTTGAGAAAAGAGACAGGCTCAGACTGGGGGCCTCTCCCAGTCCTGGGCTCCCTGTCCCCTGTTCCTCTGGGGTTTCTTTTAGCTCCAAGGGTCCAACCCAGTTCAACAAATCTGGTGGCAAGGCCTCTCTGGTTCTACCTGGGCTTCAGATCTCTCCTTTATGGAATGAGGAACTTAGATTAGAGTGGTGGTTCTCAACTCTGACTTCATGTTAGACTCACCGGTCTTTGTAAAATGTCATTGTCCTGGACTCACCTCCGGGGAATTTGATTCATTTGGCCTGTGGTGAGGTTCATGCATTTTTAAAAAGCTCCTAGGTCCCATGTATTTATTGTCCATCGATTTGCAACAAAGGTACAAGACAATTCAAGGGGGAAAGCAGTCTTCTCAACAAACAGTGCAGCAACAGCTGGATATCCACCAGCAGAGAATGAAGGTGGATCCTACCTCACACCGTATACAAAAATTAACTCCAAGTGGATCAAAGACCTAATGTACAAGCTAAAACTCTTAGAAGAAAACACAGTATAAATCATCATGACCTTGGATTAGGCATTGGTTTTTTTTTTTTGTTTTTTTTTTTTTTGAGACAGAGTCTCACTCTCTTGCCTGGGGCGAGTGCCGTGGCGTCAGCCTAGCTCACAGCAACCTCAAACTCCTGGGCTCGAGCAATCCTACTGTCTCAGCCTCCCAAGTAGCTGGGACTACAGGCATGCGCCACCATGTCCGGCTGACTTTTTCTATATATATATATTTTTAGCTGTCCAATTA
>RJWJ010027179.1:0-13336 GCA_004363605.1 Indri indri
CCAGGAAGGCCAGCATATTCCTTAATCTAAATGTGTTCTTCTTGCCACTGTCTCGCAGATAGACCTATGTAACACATGTGCAGAAGTATACAGTGGCTAATAAATGGTCAAAGTTATAAAAGTTATTTTTCTGTTTAGCCAGCTAATTAATTTGCCTTTTCTTTTTTTTTAAACAGTTTCAGCTCCTGGCATCAGCTCTATTTAAATCTGGTTCAGATTTTACAGCTCTAGGTAAGTACTATAGTATAATTTATGCAGCTAGATAGCCTAGTATTTGGGAGGTTGAATTATTGATTTCTGTTAAATGAAACATGAGGTGAAATATCTCAGATAAATGAATGAACAAATGAAATTTCAAAGTAGTGCGCACAATTTCTAATAATTTGTTACAAAGTTACTTTCCAGTCATTCAGTTCATGGATGAGTTTGCCATTCCTGTTACACCATTTGCTGTGTTAGTGTGCAAACAGATGGCAATAGAAGCACAATCAAAATAAATTAATTTGTTAATGCCACTTTGAAATACAGAATGTATTACTGACATACTGGTAGATGACACTTGTTGGTTGAATGGTTCTTCCTCTCAGTTTGTGTGGTGTCAAGAGAGTGGTGATGGGGTAAGCAATGAAATAAATGTTTTGGGAGCAGAGAAAATGAATTATCTCCTTTTAAAAATTAGAATTTTTGTTTGTTGTTATCTTAATTGTTCAAGATAACTTCTAGTTGAAATAAATTTTTCTCAAACACCTCAGATATGGGCATCAGTCTTCATTTAGTAGTGCTCTCATTTAGTAGTGATGAATTATTAAAGTAGTTAAACTAGACTGTAGTAAAGTAGGAAAGTCAGTAGAAGTTCCAGAATCTAGAGTTAGGCAGATGAATTTTCAAGGATATTTTCATTAGGATAACTTATTATTGGTAGCTTCAGTTTTTTACCAAGGTAGCAGCCATTTGAAGTGTGGGAATTTCCAGCTTTCATCTTGTCATCATAAAATGTAGTTACACAGTGAATATGTGTTAATCCTATTCATGCTGATGCTATTATTTGCCTTAGTGTTGAGTAACAGTATTGAAAATTTTTGAGTATATGTAATATAAATACTATTCTTTATTTTTGGAATAAAATAACACTTTGGGATCTCAGTTTAATTTCTTCGTTATTTGTCCTTTTGTCTTCCTAAATGTTAAGTATACCTCAGAAAAAAAGAGTGTATATAATTCTGGTGCTTTTCACTGGGATGGGAAAGAATAACAGTGTTTCTTGGGGTCTTGCCCTCTGTTTTTTGATAGCAAGTAATTGAGGCTTCTCTACTGATCAAGGCAACTCCAGTCCTAAAATCTATCTCCAGAATATGTAGGATTCCACAGGCCTAGACTGAGCACACTGGTGTAAAGCATGACTCCAGTAGGTTCTCCTAAGAATTTAGATAATGGTTTACCTGTTCCATACATTTGAGGCCTTTAAAAAAAAATATGTCTTCAGGCTACTAGAAATCACAACCCTGTGATGATGGAGAATGTTAGGTATAAGCATTATTTTAGGAAGTTCATGCCCTTCTGAACTCTATCACTTGAAGCAGAGACGTAGTGATACGTAAATTGGGAGCCTGGCACACAGTCAGTTCGAATGAATGCGTGCCTTGTTATGTATGGATACCAGGCCATTATTTTTATTTATTTTGTTTTATTAGCTCATTCTCTAAACCACTAAATTTCTCTAGCTGACTTATTTTTAGCCTTTAGAACAAGAATTATGTTAGGGTGGTGTCAGCAAATATTTTACCTTCAGTTTAATTCCTTTCTTTGGTCCCTACCCGATTTACTGCCAGCTAATACATTTTGTCAGGAACAGTTTGTTTTACTTGGATTCTAAACAAACCTCAGATACACTGAGAACAATACAAACACAGTAGGGAATATTACAAAAAGGGAAAATTCCTGTGGGGTTTGTTTGCTGCCTGTCTGAAGGCAGGCAGGGTAGCTTAGTGGTTAAGAGTCAGAACCTAGGTTCAAATACCAGGTCTGCCACTTGCTTAATTTTAAAAGTGACTTTAAGCAAGTTACTTAACCTTCCTAATCATCAGTTTCTTCATCTATAAAATGGAGGTCATGGGAGTACTTACTTGAAATTGTTGAGAGAATTAAATGAGATAATTCTAGAAAACAGTAAATACTTTATTCAGGTTACTATTATTATTATCTGCCTTAAAATGTAATCGTCTTTGTAATATTGTTGAATTTGGATGAGGAGCTAATTCAGATTGTATGCTAATTTTAATAATGAGAAATTTGATGTATTATTTATAAAAAAGAAGTACTTTTCATAAGTTTCATGCCTATGTAGAGTTCCTGTTTCTTGTTCTCATTAATATTTTTGTCAGACTGTTGTATCTTTATGCCAATTAGAATAGAAATAAAGTGGGGGTTATTTACCCATCATTATATGGATGAATATTTCATTTTCTACACTGCAAAAAAACAAAAAGCCTCAGCGAAACTTTCTACTGACTCCCTTCAGAGTTATTCCAGTTTATGCTAACCTCTTGGTGGGAATTAAAGTGTTAATATTATGTGTAATACTTTAAAGAAGCAGAAAGATGGAAAGTGATTTACAAACACCTGTCATTATCTTAGTTTTGGAAAAATGACTGACTTCAGAAAAGAATAACCTCTGGCGATCTTTATTTTAGAGCTTCTAGTGGCTATAGACACTTTAAGATTGAACTCAGTCGTATTGCTAATGTTAAGAGCTGTGTCTTATTTCTACAAAGTGTGCGTTGGAGCAATTAAGCTTATTTTCAGCAAATTATGTGACAAGTAGGAAAAACCTGGTCTCTAAAGCATGTTGCCTTTTTCAGCCTTCACACCTCTCTGTAGTTTAAGGTCCAAATATGATGTGCAAGTATGAATTCAGACAAATGTTTAAAACATTTTATGCCTGAAGTACAGTGCGTTTTGGCACTCTGTTGATATTTGTGCATTAGAGGCCTTAAGAATTTCATAGCATTTGCCTATGCCCTTTTAACCTTTATACTTTCACTGTATCTGCCAAACTTAGATTTCAGCAAGATACTTTCTTTAGCTTCCTGTCTGTAGCCACATGTTTACAGGGGCTTTTTATATAAAATAAGTTTAGTATTAGAAATAGGAAATATAAATTTAAAAACTTGTATGCCAGGAGACAAATGAGAATTTTTGCTATTTCTCTTTTACCATAAATAGGAAAAGCCAGCTAGTCTGTGTATGATATTAAGTTAAAAGTATATTCCTAGCCGGGTGCTGTAGTGCGTGCCTGTAGTCCCAGCTACTCAGGAAGCTGAGGTAGGAGGACTGCTTGAGCACAAGAGTTTGAGTCTAGCCTGGGTACCATGGTGAGACCCTGTTTCTTTTTAAAAAAAAAAAAAATCCTAATACAGCACTTTCTTTTTAGAGCAGTTATTGTCTTCTGTCATACTTGTAGTGATATAGTGATAGCTAATGAGTATTTATTGAGCACCCACTATGGGCCCAAGTGCTCTTCTAAGCACTTTGTAATAACTTGTTTAATCCCCACAGTAACCCTATGAAGTAGCTACTATGCGATCCCCTTTTGTGTATGAAGAAACTGGGACACAGAGGGGCTAAAGTCACTTGCCCAGGAATAGTGCCAGTGAGTAGCAAAACCATTATTCAAACACTATCAGTATGGCTTCAGAGCTCATTCTCTGAACCACTAACTATACTACCTCTCAGTGAGCTTTACCAGTTTCCATTACTCTGAATGGTGAGTTCCTCATTCCATTTTAGGGTGAAAAGAAAATGAGAGAGACATAGTGATTAGGAACATGAGGTTTAGAATCACTCGCTTTGCCATTTAAATTGTGATACTGTTGATGAGTTTCCTAGATCCCTACTCCTTTTTAATTTATTTTTTAAAAAAACATTGACTACAGATAAAGATTAAGATTCTCCTTAACAAGTTCCCTCAATCTATATCCCCTACCCCGAGTGTAATCACCCGTATCTGCCGTGTCTGGTAGATCCTTACACACGCATGTGCGCGCACACACACACACACACACACACACACACACAACACATATATACACAGACATACAAGGTTGATTCTCATTACTCAAAGTAGTTGTGTTCTATAAAGTCACAGGGAACCCTGAATTAGTGAATACAGAATCATCGCTCAAGTGGGAAATACAGAGTTGTGTTCCTGTGAGCCTCTGGTCTTAACATTTTATCTGTTGATCAGTATGTTAACTTTGTCTTGTTTTTTATTTCAGCGTATTACGGGGGTACAAATGTTTAGGTTACATACACTGCCCTTGCCCCACCCAAATCAGAGTGTCAATCGTGTCCATCCCCCTGATGGTGCGCACCGCGCTCGTTATGTGTGTATATTACCTTGTCTTATGTGAGTTTCTGTTTAAAGATTCCTTATTTAATGTATATTGTTGATTGATTAACATTGAGCTCATAGTCAGCAGCAAGCTCTATACTTCATACCTAAGGAAACTTGTTTAACATACGTGTTTTCTTTGTAAGGCACATGCCTTCTTGCACTTAGGAACATTAGACAGCACTTCAGCACTACACTTAGGGGCATTTTAGACAGTGAAGTCACCAACAAAAAGCACAAAAATGTGAAAAATGTGGCACCTAACAGACCATGAAAGGACAGTTGTTTATATTATGGCAGCTAAAGCAAGAAGGCAGAGCATCACATTGTTCAATTTGGGGACACGTGCGCGCGAGTGTGTGTGTGTGGGGAGGCGGGGGCAACTCAAATATTTTACCATTCTGCACATGGCTGCGAATGACCACAGAAATGCTACAGGTTCTTATTTTGAAGTTACAGTTAATTTTAGTGACCAGTCGAATTCACAAATATGGAATCAGTGAATGATCAATATTAACTGCGTATATGCTTACACACACTCATATAAATGTATAGCTTTGTACGTGCTGCTTTTATTATATAATGTAAGAACATTCTGCCTCATAATTTTTAAAAAGTTAATGATGTGGCTTGAAGATATTTTATGAAACTACATCAGATCTGATAGATTCTTATGAGGTGATACATAATTATTCCATAACAGAGATTTACTGTAAGTTAGCCATTCATCTAATGGTAGTTTAAGTTTCAATTTCTTCACTGGTATATAGTGAATAAAAATAAAAGACATACTTTTGAGGATAAAATGAGCTTTAGCACATTGACCTACAGCTTAAGCACCCAATAAATATGAGTTAATAATAGATAAAGGAGCTTCGGAATCAGACAGACATGGGTTCACATTCCATCTCTTCCCTCGCTAGCTGTGAGACTTTATTAAATTACTGAATCTCTTTAAATTGTCTCATCTGAAAGTGAAGTTTATGATACCTGCTTCATTGTTTTTGTGACAATGAAATGTGATCATACATAAAGTACCCAGCACTTAGTAGAAACTCAGTGTTTTCTTCCCTCTTAAGCATTTGATCTCATGAAAATGGTTTTGCTTCATTTGAGCACTGTCAATATCTGAGTACAGAATCAATAACTTCTTTTAAAAATGTAATGCACCATGGTATTTTTTATAGATTCAGAACATAAAGAATAAAACAAAGACAGGAAAAACCCCAAAGTTGAATACACATGGGAACAAACAAACCTGTTTATCAAATGGGTAACATGACCACACAAAAAAGAACTAAACCTTTTCAGTACAGTACTTAGACTGTATACCCTGAGTTACGTATATTCTAAAGACAATAAAAGCAAAGATCTTGAGAGGTTTTTTTTCTTTTTTCTTTTATTTTTTTTAACAAATTAAGCCACATCATGGTAGATCTTGAGTTTTTGTAGTGATATGGGTATAGTAATCATAGAACTCATTTTGTATGTATTTTAAGTCAAACAAATGAGTAAGTACTATGATGTTGCTGGGAGTCAAGGTTTTCGTGGTAGAAGAAAGTAGATACAGAATGAGATCAGAAGAAGAAGAATTTTGTGAAGTTTTTAAAAAACTGGAATTAGCAATAAAAGCATGAACTGTGATTTTATTTTTAAAAAGTATGTGTCTAATATGTATGTATTCATAAGTCTAACAACAATGGCACCCTGGCAGTTAATGCACAGCTGATCTTGGCTTCTAAATATCATTTATTACTAAAAGGAATTAGGACTCCAGAGCTGTGCAAAGATGATCTTGGATATCCTGCTGTACCAGAAAGTAAGGAAGTGCCCCAAAATTAATGGATACATTTCAAAAGACACAGAAGCCAGTTCAAAAGAGCTCTCACTGGCCAAATCTGGGGCAATACGAGTATCAAAATGAATGATGACATTAATGAGTATAACATATTGAACAAAAGACAAACCCATTAGTACATACTGATGCAAACAAATAAAATGGAAGGAGAGGAAGAAAAAGCTCTTCTTTACAATAGAATGTCAACTGAAAACTGTAGAAGAAATCGTAAAGTTAGAAAGTCACCATCATATAAATAGTGTTTCAGTGAGAATCATCAGTGATTGCTAAATCATTTGGTGCAAGTCTGTTGGGGAACAAGATATTTACACAGTCTCAAACTATCTCCCCATTGATAGTTTATTTAATTATAAAGGTAGAAAGCACCTTTACATTGGAGCAAGTTGGTATACACAAACTTAACCAGGTGATCAAAGTTAACATCATCAATATTGGGTCAAACTGATACCACATACCTTCTGAGACAATGCACTGAGAAGGACGCACGGTATCGCTTCTATAGTATTCTTGCCCAGACTGCATAGAAGAATCCATCAGGCAATCCAAATTTAACACATTCTACTCATAACTGCTCTTTACTCTTCAGAAATGTCAGTGTCATAAAAGACAGGCTGAGGAACTATTTCATACTAAAGATACTTGAAAACTAAATGTAGTGTGTGATTTTGGATTAGATTTTAGATTACTAGGAAGAATGACTATAAAAAAGATAATTAGGACATCAATGTTAAATTTCCTAAATTTAATACATAGTGGCTATGTAAGTGAACGTTCTTGTTCTCAGCTAAAATGAGTTCAAGTATTTAGGGATGAAGATGTCTACAATTACTCCTAAGAAGTTCCACAAAAATATTATGAGTGGTGTTTACACACACACACACAACAAGAACATATTTGGCAAAACATTAACAATTGATGCATCTTAAGTGAAAGGTATCTGAGCATTGCACTATTGAAACTTTTCTATGGGTTTGAAATTTTTCAAAATAAAAAGCTGAAATAAAACAATTTGGAAATTTCAGAAAAACATAAAATACAAAAAGTTTATAATCTCACCCTTCAGAGATAACCTTTGTTAATATTTTGAAGCATTTCTTTCCATTCATTTCTATGATAAGATAGTAGGCTTTGTTAAACTTAAGCTCAGCTGAAAGGAGTAAACATTTTCCCTCAAACTTCAAATAATGACATTTTTAAAAATAAAAAGGAATGTACTGTTCTTGAGGCATTGTTTATGTTCCTTCCAGGAAATTGGTATCTTTGGCAATGTTATGTTCTATTCCTGTTCTTTTACAAGATTAAAACAGATTGGACCTGAAAGTGTATTCTAAGCTGAATGAAAATAAGTCCTATTTGAAATAGTCTGCACTGAACATCATGACATATGTAACTCTTTATGGCTCTATTCCTGTTTCTAACACTCAGTAGGGCTCTCATGTCTCAGCCATTTGAGGAGTGGAGGAAATAATTTATTTTATCATTTAAATATCTCATTTGTGCTCAAGAAATCTGAAGCATCTGAGATCGATACACCCGCTGACTAAAACAAGGAGGAATCTCACTGAATATTCCACTGGCTCAAGTGAACTTGAAAATTAAATGTTTACTAGAGGTTAAAGGGAAAAAATCCTTTGAATTAACAGTTCCTACCTTTTAAGAATGTCACCCACATTCTAGTATTTATCTGGACAAAAATAGTTCATTGCTCTATTTCTCATATAATGTGTGCCTAGCATAGAGCCTGGTACATAGTACCACAAATGTACGGTGTTATATGCCAGGTACCATTTTACATATTGTACATGTATTTCTTTCCCTTCATCATTTCTGCTTTCACTCAGTTAGTTCTCTGAGACTGCTTCCAGCTGTCTCAGGGCCTTGATTTTATACCACTTTCTGAAGACCCCTTTCATTTTGATTTTATTGTATTTTTATTATCAAAACAATTTTAGTGGTTCAGAAGCATTAAAAAGTCAGAAGAGAGGAGTGGAATTTCCTCAGTGGACTAGCAGAGGGAAAACCTTGTAAGGAAGAGAAAGGAAATCAATATTATTTAACTACTGAAGTGCCAGTTCTTTGCTAGGTGCTTGTCATGTAATTGCGTTGAATCTGCACAAGAACCCTATGAAGTAAACAGGATTATCACAGGTTTACAGCTGAGGAAACAGACTAAAAGCCAGAAAGACTGATTAATTTACCTAAGGTCCTACCATAGCCAGGTGGTAGAAGTAGGATCAGATCAGTAGTGTTTATCTGGTTTTGAAGTCTGATTTGATTTTTCAATTATACAGTACATTGTTGCTGGTCTCATATAGTTTTTCTGTTTCATATTGTAAACACAATGGATGTTTCTTTGTATCTCCTCTTCACCAGGCTTTTCGGATGTGGATCACACCTATGCTCAAAGAACTCAGCTCTTTGACACCTTAGTAAATTTCTTTCCTGACAGCATGACTCCTCCTAAAGGCAACCTGGTAGACCTCATCACACTGTAACTGAAGAGTCACTGGACATAGAAATGGAAAACAGGAGTCGTCTCTCAGTCTTTGGGATTGCAACTCTGTTGACCGACATTGAGCTGCAGTGGTTGAGGACTGCACCAGAGTTCTGAAGGGATCTTCGCCATCGCAGATTTCAACCCTCTTCCATCATACCTGACCTCAACCCCGTTCTCCCCATCCTATTCCTAAATTAGGCTAATAAAGTGAAATTGGTATACTTTCCATTTAAATATATATATTTTTTCTTTAACTTTTACAAATTAATGAGTATAAAAGAAAAATTTAGGCAGTTTATCCTTTTCTGATTTTTTTTTTCATTTTTTTAATTGGGGGAAATAAGCACTATTAACAGATGCAGCACTACAAGAATTTTAGATTTTGTTGTTGTTGGGTTGTTTGGACTTTCTTTCTTCTTCTCTTCCCTTCCCATTTCACTTTACCTCACATCACACAACTGCTTGTATTGGTGTCACTTGTTTACCTCTTTACTTCATTCTTAACAAGTATATAGTTCCGTAGGACAATTGATGTATGTTAAAGTGATATATGTGTCTGTGTTGTCTTGTGTTGCATTAAACAATAGGCAGAACTCAAAGTTTGCACTTGTGGCCATAGAACTAAAAAATGAAACCTGAGATTGACCCAGGCATCTATCTGAGATTGGTATATAATATTTCTATAATGATATATTTTATAGTAGATATTACAATAGCATCTGGGTTTGAGGCACAGAAACCTTAAACTGAGGAGACTATAGTTCAGAACCTTTAAGAGCCATTTTAAAAATGACCAGCCGGAGAGATCTAGTAGTGAATAATATGTTCATTGATACTTGTGTAGCAGTTTTGGAAGAAAATGACTCTTTCCTCTAGTAGAGCTGTGCAGAACCAGGGGTCCCATTTCTCCTTCATGCTGTCTCTTTGTAACATTTTCATTTGGGAGGTTGGGTTTGCAGAGCTATAGTTTCATTTATTTTTATATACATTGGCTCCCCACATCTGCTTGTATATATTGATATTTTGAAGAGTAATGGTTTATGGTTGTCCAGCGGTGTATACAACTGACAGGTATTTATTTCATTAAGCACATGAACCAGTCTTTTAAATGGAGAAAAGGAAAAATAATGGTGCAAATATTTTTTCATGAAACAGAATGGTTTGTCAGATGGACTTTTCCATGGTTTCGTTTTTTTGTGGGGGATAGAGGTACATGTCTTCCCATAAGGTGCCGTGGAATGCAGTATGTATGCTGTATGCAACTGATACCCACCGTGCAGAAACAAGACTCGGTATAATAAATGTCAGTCTGTCCAGTGGCTCTTAAGAGTGAACGACTTTATGGAATTGAGTATGTCCATAAGTAGTAAAATTAGGCCTCACCAAAGAAAGAAGAAATTGACCTGCACTTTCAAAAATTATCATGTATAGGAATGGGACTTTGAGATTCTTCTTTACTCCATCTTTATTACCTGCTTTTATTAATAATTCTTTTGGGGATGGACAGAAATATATTTTTGTTAGTTCTAGGTTTGAATCATGGGCTCCTTGGCCTGCCAAGCATCCCAAAGCAATCATTAGTGATTTATTAACCAATTAGATCTTCACCTTGTCTTGTGAAAGGTACACTATATAATTCAGCAAGTACCAAATTGTGTAGCTGCAGAATAACCAATTGACTATACAGTTGAGTAAATAAACAATTGCCTAAACATATGGTTTCATAAAATGATTCCTGAGTGACAGTCAAGAACATACAATATTAATATCACTAATGTTGTAGTCTGTTGAGTCTTGCAGGCTACTATATTAAATATTGTAGCCTTTTGTGGAGACAGGTACAAATTAGAAGGGTTTTCAGGGATGAACTCGAACTTGATAAGACTGCCTAAATTTAAAAGTTCTTGTTTTGTTTACTATGAATTCTGGCACTTTAAAAGGATTAACTGAGTGAAATTCTACTTTCCTCCACCATATATTTTTAAAGTTTTTTTTTTTTTGTAATTCTTTTCATCAGTTCCTCAGACTCCATATTATTTGGAAGGAAACTTAGTTCTTGACCTCAGTGACTTTATTTGTGTTTTTTCCTAATTGCTTCTCTACTTTTTTTTTGGAAAACGTGCTTGTTTTAATTTCAGCTTTCCTCACTTTATTTAGGTGGAATTTTCCCCCTTCATTTCTGGAATTTTTTATTCACTACCATGTTTAAATGGGGTTGAATCATAGTGAACATACTGTTGCCTAAGTGAGATGGACTTACTGAGAAGGTAATTGACTGGATAAGTCAGAATTTGTACCATGGGGCTTTAATGGGGACTGTTGGGAATGACTGCAGAGAATGTAGGACTTCATGTATCCATTACCAAGATTGACACATTGCTCATAACGACATCAGAACCCAGACTTGAAACTTGTTTATATATTTAGTGAGGAGCTACATGTATTTCCAAGAATTCCAGCTGTATAATTTATATAATCTAATTTGGTATTTAGATACATTGTTTAGCCAAGTATGTATCTTTTTTTCGTCTTCTTCTTGAAGAGACAAGGTCTCTGTCACCCAGGCTGGAGTGCAGTGGTGCAATCATAGCTCACTGCAACCTCGAACACCTGGGCTCAGGTGGTGCTCCTACCTCAGCCTCCCAAATAGCTGGGACTACAGGCACATGCCACCACACTCAGCTAATTTTTTACTTTTTGTAGAGATGTGGGTCTCGGTATGTTGCCAAGGCTGGTCTTACACTCCTGGCCTGAAGCAGTCCTCCCACCTCAGCCTCCCAAAGTGCTGAGATCACAGGCGTGAGTCATCACGCCCAACCTGTGTATTTGGGCTTAGGTGAGTCCCAAATTAAAACACCTGGCTAATGCTTTAGACGCTTAATTAAGTGGGATACAATTTGTTCATTTTTATTATCCCCAGCTTCAATCTCATTCTCATTTCTCTTTTTCCCAGTGGAATATATTATTTTCAACCAGAAATAAACTAGATCTCTAATATTATTTTTAGTGCTTGTACTTCATGAGAAATCTGATTTGCAAGACACTTCTCAAATACATTAGCATTTTATTTTGTGGAATAACAGAGACTTCAAATGGCCAGCTTGATTAATTCAAGAGTATATCACCCTCTTTTTCAAGCAAAGGAGTTTAGATTTGGTTGCCTACCTCTGTGCTAAAGCTGACAGTATTAATTTTTATCAAGGTTATCTTTTTAGACCTAGTTTTCATTTATACTATAACCGACCTGTCCATGTCTAATACATAAAGACTGATAGCAAACATTAGAAAGTTCAGTCTTATCATAGAAAGGCTTTTTGGGTATAGAGCTCAGTGATTTAAACTTGTAAAACTGCATTCTTAGCTGAAATATAAATATTGTGTATAAATGGTTGGCAGTTTATCATTCCAGTTGATCCCTGCATTAACAGTTTCATTTAATAAAATAGAGTTTTAAAATCTACAAACAAAAACTAGCTCGAGGCCCTTAATCATTTAGAGAGAGATTGAGAATAGTGCTTAATGGGTCAAAAAGCACTTAGAAAGGAGTATGTTTCTGATTTTATTCTCTGAATTATACTCAATTTCATGGTAATTACATGAAGAAGTTACCCTATAATTATTCTTAACACTACATGAAATTTATTGGGTGTTTGTGGGTCATTTGATTATTTCCTGAGTGAAAGTTGTGTGAAATCCTTAGCTGGTTGAATGTCGCGCAACAGTTGAGAATTATGGTTTGAAGTGATTTCTATGGGAGGGGATTATTACAATGTGTACTCTAAACAGAGTCATCCAGCTATAAAAAATACACCCTTCCTAACCCTTTTTTTCTTAAAAATCCGTGTTCATCTACAGTCTCATTCCTTTACAGAAATTGTTGCCTGAATTTTAACCAAGGTTTAAATTCCTAAAATAGTCCTTATCCGGAATTTGCAGGCTCCCTCAGAAAAAGTTGAGAGTTGCTAGAGGAGTATCATAAAGGTCTGCATATGACAGTACTTGTGGATTAAATCTTTGGGCACTTTAACTCAAAGATTTCTGTGTTCCTTATTAGTCAAATATTATTCTTCTATGGTTTTTGGCTGTGGCTTATATGTCCCTGTGATTTGTTTTAATGCTGAAATGGCTTAACTATCCACACCTTCTAGTCTAGAGGTATGTCGGTTAAAGGTAGAAGTTTCCAAGTTTGTTGAAATAATATGGAACTGACTAGCTCAGATGAATGATGTTGCCATTGTTTGTTGGAGGGGGAAGGGACTCATGGCAGTGTATTGATTTCTTCACCAAATGCTCTTTTCCTCAATAAATGCTATCTTAGAGATTTTATTTATACACGATTTTTTAAACCTTGATTTTCTCCTGCCCACCAAATACTGTGAATTGTGCTTTCATTTATTTTTCTTCACTAATTTAACTTTATTCTTGACTTCGTTAGCCCTAGACTTCCTAGATTTTCTGTGGCATTGCTTCGGAGCATGGTCAGAATCATTCTGAGTCCAACGTGCTCCATTATCCTTGTATATGACAAGAGAGTAGTCAAACTAAGAATTGTATAGTATTAAAGAATTAATAACATTCAGATACTGCTATA
>RJWJ010027180.1:0-22415 GCA_004363605.1 Indri indri
ATATCACTTATCTCCAGTGAGACTGGCCTTTATTAAAAAGTCCCAAAACAATAAATGTTGGCGTGGATGCGGAGAGATAGGAACACTCATACACTGCTGGTGGGACTGCAAACTAGTGCAACCTCTGTGGAAAGCCATATGGAGATACCTTAAAGAGATGCAAGTAGAATTACCATTTGATCCAGCAATCCCATTACTGAGCATCTACCCCAAAGGACACTCTTCTTAAGGACAGAAACGTTGCTCATGTTCAGCTTAAAATCATCTCAGGATATTAGAATTTTGTGTTTTTTTTCCAGCTACCTATATAAACTATGTCCAAAGGCTGGAAGCACCAAGTCAATCAGGGTGGCAAAAGATGCATTCCTCCTATTTTCAGGAAGAAAAACTTCCAGAAGTTCCCCAGCAACTGGATCGCAGTTGCAAGCTTGCACTGAAGGCCGAGTACCTGGCTCTTTCAGATGTTCTGGTGGGAAGTGAGCAGAGAAGGGGGATAGGGATGGCCCTTGCTGGACTGCCAACAAGAAGAGAGGCTTGGAGCCAAAGCAGATCAGATCTGGGCACCAGCACTTACTGACGCACTCCCTTGGGAAAGCCTCTTGTTTATTTATTAGCATTGGTTTTTTTCATCTACGACACGGTATTTACCTCAATAGGATTTGATGACTCCATTTCTTTTTGAGCAGACATAAGAAAGAAAGCATCAGGAAGTGCTCCTCTTTCTGAAACTGGAGGCAAAGAGATACAGAATTTTCATTTCGAGTACTCTCAAAAAGCATTTCTATTGCTTTTTTGACAATTATCACTGTGGTACCTTACTAGAGAGTGTATGTCAATATAATTCTGCCCCTACCTGAGGTTCATCAATTTCACCTACTGTTATCCAGTATCTTTATCATGCAAATAATGAGGAGAAGCAGCATAGTTTAGTGTTTATCCTAGAGCACAGGTTTGAATCCTAGATCCGCCACTTACAAGCAGTTCCTTCATCTTCCCCCATGTGTAAAACAGTGTCAAGGTGCAGATTAAAGGAAATGATGCATGCAAAGCATTTAACACAGCTCTTTACACTTTCTAAGGGCTTATAAATATCAGCTACTAATACTGCCTTTAAGGCAATGTTATATAACAACAGGTGGTGAGTTATGAATGGCCATCTAGTATTGTACAGTTTCTATTTTATGGCACTCACCATTGATTGCCTACCGTTCTTCCTTGGTAAAAGAATCTGTTTTGTTCAGTTCCCCAGAAGGTGGACCCAGCCCCACGCCAGGGTACAAATTATGATTTGTCTAAGTCAACTTGGCAATTCCATTCAACTGGTCTAAGGGTAGGCATCTGACCCAATTCCCATCAGAAGGATGCAAGAGGCAGTTTTCTGGGGGCTTCTTCAAAATCTTCTTTTTAAAAGAAAGCCCTGACCTGGGCTGCCTTCCTTCCTGACACATAAGTGAAGCAAAGATATTTGGAACTGAGGTGATCGTCTTGTGATCACACAGTGACAAGTTAAAAGATTGGATGGTCTGGGTCCTTGAGCTTCTAAACCCACCTGGAACCTCCCATCTCCACACTGTGGGTTGGGCAAACTAATTAAAAGTATTTATTTCTTCAGTCTTTATAAGGTTATTCCATTATTTGTAGGAAAACCATCCTAAAATGACAAACATTTCAAATTACTAAATGGCAAAAGTATGTTCTATGTATTAACTATAACACTAAAACTGTGAACAGCATGTTACTGAATTGTGAATAACACGAGGGATTTAGAAATGAGAGTCACTGATCTTCAGAATCCTACTCTAATCTTTCCAATTTGTATTTTCCATCCCTCCCTCCCTTCCTTTCTTCCTCCCTTCCCTTCTTTTTCTCTTTCTTTCCTTTTTTATTTCTCTCTTTTTCTTTTCTCTCCCTCTCTCTCTCCCCTTGCTTCCTCCCTTCCTTCCTTAAAGCAGTTGCCATTGTAGAAAATATGATTTGAATTTCAACCGCTCTACCCCTAACTCTAAGAAAGCGGTTGTAAGGACTCGCGGCTAACAAAACAGATAACAGGAGAAAGAAAAAGAAGTTGAGACAAAAGAGATTTGAGGATATTTAAAAAGGAACTAGACACTAAAAGTCCAGTTTCACCCCTATACAATATATCCATATAATGGAATTCAACTTGCACCCTCTAAATCTATTAGAATTTTTAAAAAATGAAAAAGAAGTACTAAAATCTTCAATCTCATTCATAATTTTGATCATTCTTAAAGTTCAAACATTTTAAATTGTTCGTTAAAAACAAAGTAGTTCACCCTGCCAGATGAAAATGGGCCAGGTTTTCAAACACCTTCAAAATTGATAGCTCAATTGGCATAAATTGGCATTAGGTTTCCCATAATAGTAAGCACTAGGGGGTTGTCAGGAAATGGAATGCAAAATCATCAGGAAAGTCACTAAATTGTCTCTGATTTTCCCATTTTCTTATAGCTGTATTCGGTCAAATAAAACAGAAAGAAGACAGGTTGCCTTGAGCTCTCAAGCTGGAGGAGAAGCTGACAACAGGCCTCAGGGCCACCACCAAATCACGAGGAAAGTGAAACAAAACACTCAGTGTGTAGCCCTCAAAACTCCCTAAGGGAGCTGAAATTTTCTCACTAGAAAAGTAGAAGATTAATTTGGGGAGTGTTAAAATACTACAAGTGATACTATAGCTAAGACTATGATGTCATTCAATTGCAAGTCCTCATTTTTAGGGGAGATTTGTTAAAAATGTATTTTTCAGAAACTAAAAATTAAAAAGCAGCCTTTATTTTTTAAAAAGCCTGCAATTTAAGAGGAATCTACACACGTGTGCACATGTGTGTGTGCACACAGACACCACACACATACACACACACACACACACACACACGCTGCTGTAAGAAAACTTAAAAATTAATTAGGTAGAAACATTAATTGAGCACCTACTAATGTGCCAGGTGATGTATATTATTAAGGCATTCTTTATCTTAAATGCAGGCTCTTTTTAGTAGTGTGGTCCTCCATTCCAACCTTGGGAGTGAATTTAACCAACCAAAATTAGATGAATATGCAACTTTCTAGGATTACATTTACTGTATAGAACAATATATACCACCATATGTTTCTGTACAAAGTTTAACTGTAATATCACTTTTAGAGTTTAACAATATGAACAATTTGTTTTTCTATTAATATTTAAAATGTGAATAACAATGATTTAGGCCTTTTCATTTCTAAGCCAATAAAATTATTAGCTTAATTTCTTTTCAGTTCTCAATATTGATGTTCCCAGTGATGACATCACACACACAAAAAAATAGCCCGCAATTTGTCTTCTAATTGGTGCTCTTACTTGTAAATATTAAACTAACTGCTTATAATTTCCTAAGTCCATAGATAATCTATTCACCTAGAGAAACTTTTTTTTTTAGTTTTTCAGTTCCTCAATGCTGTCACAGAGCTTTCTACCTAGATGTAGCCTGCTAAGTAAAGGTGAATGGTATAACAAACCCAACAATGTTTCAGGCAGATTTTTTAATAGCCTCTTGTATTCTTATGACCTTTTTTATTTCAACATGGTTTATCTGTGATAGCTATCAAAACCTAAGAGAGTGTCCTTTAGCTGAATGATCATGTATTACAAAACCTCCAAAATGCCAACAATTTCCATAAACGCCATATTTCACTTTGTAGGAAAAAATGCCCATCTCCAGACCAAGAATACCGGCACTTTGGATTGCAGACACACTGTTGAAATTCACTGGGTTGGATATAAAGTCACTTTACTGTAAAAAGTAACAATAGAAAGAATATGTTAGGCTGTGTAGTGTGACAACTTTTTCTTATTCAGAATACCGAAAAGCCAGCTAGTGAGAGAAGCTTCCCTGGCTCTGAAAGCCAGGCTTGAGACCCAGGCTCTGTTTGGCAGTCAAGTTCAATAATACACAACTCAGCCTCCCTCAGTCCTAGTGGTGCGGGAGAAATAACTGACAAATATTATGATGTTTACATAAACCTCATTTTTCAGTGGAGGTATTCTAAACCCTTCACATTAATCAGCAAGAAACAAAGCATCAGGTTTGTTCCCTTCATGTAAGGAAGTAAGAGGAGACAACCAAGGTCACACATGGAAAAATATCTGAAAAACAGGGAAGAAAAACCCAATCTTGTATGTGTATAGTTGAAGCATTTTATTGATTTGACTCTTACATAATAAATCATTTTATTGATTGGCTGAATCCCTCCTGCATAAATGTAACATTCCAATGGAATTTTACTGAAGTATCACCCTAGTTAATCTAATACCCTACCCTTTTCATGACTGCCAAAATACATATTTACCTGTTTAAGGCTAAATTCAAAGAAGTCAGCCTAGTGTTTCTTAAGCATAGGAAAAAAAATTTTAATGTAAATTTAATTGTATATTTCCATAATGTTGTGCTTGTGGCATTAGCTGAGAAACCCTGGAATTTCAAAGCTGTCTTCCACTGCTAAACTACTTTGCACTTTGCAATTGATTAAAAACAGCAGAAGCAGTCAGAGTTGTATATCAAATTAGAGTTGATAAAAGCACTTAATGTAGATTTGAATGCCTTCTCGAAAAAGATTTCAACTGCCTTAAATTGACATGACAACAAATTCTTACAGCAGCATAAAAAGTATTAGCTGAAATGTTATGGCTTTGGCTTAAATTTCCATCTGCAGCTCATCAAATGACTAAACAGTAGAAAGGAATTAAACCAAATCAGACTCATTACAGAGTCTGATATGCTGGCAGAATATAAACTTTCACTGTTTAGCATCTGGAGTTCTGGGTGACTAACATTTAAATGCTTGTGCTTGTCTGTTCTGCGAAAAAGAAAAAAGTTTAGTAAGAATATAGGTGAGATATCTGATCATTAAATTTAACCTACAGAAATTTATAATTCATTCTGTCTCCCTCTCTCCCTCTTCTCTCTCGCACATAAACACACACATACCTTTTTCTTTAGTCCCCCAAATATTCTCAAGAGTGAAAGAAACACTCAAAATGAAGGATAATTGGCTTTAAATTTGCCCCATGTGCAAAATTCTGATAAACATGGCAAACCTCTTCTCATTTTTCTAATGTAAAGAATGCCTATCTGAAACACTTGCTGCTCCATATACTGAAATCTGGTCAAGTGTTCCAGGATAAATAGCTTACATTTCCTCTCCTCCTTTAGCCATCTGCTAGAAGAAATATTTGAAGCTGTTCTTACAGACCATTGCCTGCAAGCACCAGGTATCAGATTGTTCTCTGACGTAGTGAGAGTATAAATCCATAAAGTTAAAGTCAACAGAATCTATCAAATACATCCTCCCAAATAAGATTCTCTAGGGCCTACAGTGTCTCTGAAACATCATTCAATACCTCTCCCTAGGGTTCTTTAAGTCCTGGGAACTTCTGCATTAATATGCCTTAATTCTGAATCCAGCCAGGAAGGAAGGGAAGTTCTAAGAGCCTCGATGGAGGATCCAGGTGTGATACGTTGATGAAGCTCCCAAAACAAAATGTGTCTTGTGCACAGTTGATGTTCAGTAAACAGGTATTGAGTAGCATTCGCCTTGCTTCTCTGACACTGTTGAATAGAAAGGCATGTTGGAGCAATAACCAAGAAAAATTCATGCTCAGGTAGTAAGATTTTTAGTGTAATCCAGCATTGAAAGGTAGATACATGTTCTTATGGAAAAGCCTATTCCCATTGCTCCTCCAGCCCTGAGAGATACAATCTTTCAGCTCAAAGAGAGAGCATTCTCTTGTTGGTGTAACCAACAGTTCTATGATGGAGCAATATTTAAATGAATATGATGAATGGGATCTATCGAAGGAAAGGGATTAGTAAGAAAAAAAACGAGGTTAAGCTGTGTATTATCTTGTTCCACAAATGCCATTCACATTTCCAGGAAGTGGTTGGTTGCTAAACCTTCTGCACTGGGGCAGCGTGCAAATAATAGGTGCTTCCCAGAAGGCACCACATGGTGGAAAATTATAAATGTTTTAAAAAGAGGACCAAGAGAAATGCTAGGGTACAAATAAATCCAGAAAATCTTAATCCATATGTTTTTTGGAGGGACTTACAGCTGTACTTCTTACGTGATAAATACCAAGCTATATTGTATTTTTAAAAATCCTATTCAAAGGTAAAGACCATGGATGAAGATCATTATTTGTTCATTTAAAGCTGATTTGAAACCTCACAAAATATAACTACATGATGCCATATAGGTATCTCTTACCACACAAACTGAATTTGGGAAGAATTAAGTCTTACCTAAACTAGGAGCATTTAAGAAGTTAGGTTATTCATAATCAATGCATCTCACTCATCAAATGAGGCCATGTGCTTGAGGGTGCTGAGCAAACTATAAGATACTAAATAAATTTAAGGTTTAGTACCAGCAACAGAACCTAAACGAAAATCTTATATATGGGCCTGTCAATCTACAGAACAGCCCCCAACACAGTAAAATGTTATTTCTCATTAGCCCAAACTCACATTTGAGGCCATCTCATTCTGAATATCACATAAGCTCAAAAATACAGAAGTTACTAATAAGATATCAAGACACATGTGACCTATTCAATTCCTTGAACTGTATCCAAAACTAATGAGTCATGGGTATTAAAATGTTTTGCAACAGATGTCTTTTAAATAAAGAGAATATTTGCATGTTACATCAGTTGAAACAACTAAACATTGGCAACTTTTTCTAATATCCTGAACTGTTCCCAGACTGTAAAATTATCCACGCTATCTTTCCTTCTTGCCTACTGTTATTTGTCTTTCTGACTATTTCAATTCTTACTGGCGACTTCATCAAGCAGCATGCGAAAGCAGGCAAAGAAGTTGAAATTCAATTATTTTTGTGCTGCCCATTCTGTAGATATAATGGTTTTATGGCGGAGCAGGCTAGAGCCATCAGGTAAAATGAGATACCTGAATTATAGATAGAGTTCCATTATTCCTGGAAATATTCTCCCTGATCTCACTGCTAAGATAATTAGGAGTTTGCTACTGTTTCCCAAACAGGAAAACAACTCAACAGAGAAATCTCGGCAAGACAAGCAAACTACTATTCTAGAAGAAGCAACGATCATACGTACATTTTTATTTACTTTATTTACTGGAGTCATTTAAATTATGTATTTACATATACTTTTAAAACTAGGGAAAAAATCTACATGAAACACTCCTAACAGAAGAAATATACTTTTTTACTATAATCCTATTTTATGAGCGTGTGTGTGTGTGTGTGTGTGTGTGTGTTTAATCAAATGATCACAGAGCACAGAAATGCCTATGCGAATGTATTATTTGCAATAGTGATGGAGAAGACTTGTGAGTACTTAGGTCTCTCAAACAGGCCTGTGCTAAGGGGATGGTGCTCTCCAGCACTGGTTCTTGAGAGAGAGAGAGAGAGAGAGAGAGCGAGCGAGAGCGCTTGCTTCAGAGGGAAGGAGGGTGGGAGAGGCTCAGAACTGGCAGAGGCACCAGCCAACAAAAAATGAAAGTACCTATAAAGCGCTAAGTTTCCAACAGAGTTCTTAAGTGCTCTGGGTGATTAAAATAATGCAATTATCAGCTGTATTGGGGGAGAGGGTTTATGGTACTTACTAGCATCCTGGCTTTGAGCAAATCACTTTTTCAAGTTTCATTTTTTTTTTCTCATCTGTAAAATGTGGATAATACATAAACTCGCAGGGTTATTAGAAAGAGTGAAGATAATAGACAGAGTGGTCATAGGGCCATCTTTGCTCAGGGCAGTCCTAGTTAACACCCAATGTCCCAGCATAATTATTAACTTCAACTCTCAAAGTGTCCCAGTTTGGCCAAACGATTTTGTGGTTGCCCTATATATAAATCACCAAGCATAATATTTGATACAGAGTGACGTTATTATTATTCAAGAACTGTTCATGCATTTAAATGAAAACAAAACAAAACAAAACAAACAAACAAAACCCCTCTGATTTGTCTCAGTCATAAGCCTAGGGATAGACCCTTTCTATTTAGAGAGTGTGGATGTTGATTTGGGGTTTTTCTCCTTACGGCTGTAAACTACTTTAGCAGAAGCGACCCTGTGGCCTTAGAGAGGGGTATGCACCATCAAACATCTGATGAGCTACAGGGACGCTGGAGTAACTCTCCTTCTAAGTGTCTGGAACAGTGCTGGGTACTTCCTCTATTAAAAGAACCACAGTAAGTATGCCTGCCCTTGAACTGCACCCCTCTGCTGGATTTAGGCAACTCGGTTAAACTTCTTAGTTTTCCCCTTCTTTAAACCAACTCTGTAAAGAAGTTAAAATTAACATTAGTAGTGAGATTTTTCTTAAGACTTTCCCACAGTGTCCTTGAGGTACACTTGCATCATAAATAGGCACCAATAAGTATTGTCTGCAAAGAATCGGAAGTGTTTTCCATCTGTACACGATGCTCTTTGGCCCCAGGGCTAACCTCATACTAACCAGCATTTCTATGTCGAACATATATTGTCCTTATCACTCACTATGACATACCTGAAAAATGCTGAATCTGATTCTCCCAATTAATGCAGGTTGTTCTAGAGCAACATTAGACATTTTACAATGTACACCAACCTCCCCTTCCTACTGCAAAGACATCATTCAGTTCCCCAGAGCAGTTCATTTGTTAATGGAATTCTAAGTATCTGAAAGAGTTCACGGGCACTCAAAAGTTTCCCTCGATGGTGTAGCAAGATTTGCCAAATGTTATAGGAAGGATGCACACTGTCGTGGGAAGAGCAAGGAGTTGAATGGATTCTCAATGTACCTTCATTCTTCAGGCCCATGTTCACTGGGCATCTTGGCGTGAACAGAAACACAAGGAAGCCCTTTGGAGCTCCGAGACTGGTGTAGGGACGCACACACCAGCCTTACACAGTAATACAAAGCAAGTCCTTCTTTCCAGGGAAATAGCTCGGAACTATCCACTCTAAACTTTTTGTGTAGCAAACCAAAGAGAGCAAGGTGACTTTCTGCCACCGAGAAAATTTCCGGGCCAACTCCCATGCTGCTAGAAGGTATGCACTTAGGGGAGGTAGGAATATTTTTATAGTAGCTGAGGTGGAAAAAGGGGTAAAGTTAAAAAGTAAATCTGGAAAAAAAATGGCCTAAATCAAGCAACTAATTTTGGCATCTATTCATGTAGTTCCCTTCTCTGGGGGTATAGGAAGTGTTGACTACTCATAGAATAATCCACTGAGGATGCCAAGGCTAAGGGCAGAAATAGCCTAAATCCAATTTTAAGTGGGTTTAGAAGGGAGGGGAGCTTTAGAATACATTAATATTATTTTAACATTTATTGAGCATTTATAATGTGCTAGGTATTGTGCTAAGTGCTTTACATCTTAATACCTCATTTTCTCCTATGAGGTACCCACTATTTTTGCCGCCATTTCAAAGATGAGGAAACTGAGACAGAGTGGTCAATTAACTACCCAAGGACAAGCAAGTGCAGGAGCTAGAGATCTGAACCAAGGCTGTTTGGCCCCGCGACTGTGCATTCTATGTGAAGGCAGCCAGATTAGAGGGCTGGCACGTCTATAGGCCTGGATTTGAGAGCAAGTAAGCTAAATGTGGAGGACGGTGAACAGATTAAGCATGGCTGGAGCGGAAAAACGACATGAATGAGGATGGATGAGGAGCTCAGAGTGGATCCTGAGCGGAGGTCTTGAACACTCAGGGGCCAGAGGGAGCTGGGGAGTGGTTTTGACTGATAGGAGAGCCCTTGAGCAGTCCAGATTAAACAGAGAAGGGCATGTGGGTGCTGTGGCCATGAACATCATGGGGCCGTGGCTACAAGAGTCACTGCACAGTGGGGAAGAGCAACAGGACAGGTGTCCAAGGGGATAGGAAAGCCTCTGCAGTGAGGTCTACACAGGACAATTTATTTCCAGACATCGAGGCCATTTTAATTCCCAACTCCACTCAAATGAAAGGGCAGCCTGACCGAGTGGATGTGCCAGTGGAGAATGCCAAAATGAACACCAAATAAAAGCTAATATATCTCACCAGGCAGTGACTGGTTTATTCAATTGGCTTGTTAATTCTTTGGAGGAGACAAATATACATAAAATTACATTTTCCCCACAATGTCCCATATTTAAAAAAAAAATAATGGAAACCTTAACCTGGAAATGCTTATGGAATCATCTTTCCTCTCACTAACGCCTTGCAAAGTAGTCAGCCATAGTTATAGAGTTTGTTTTATTGCTTTTTAATTGTTGCACTTCTGTAAATAAGCACCACCATATAATTAGGAGGCTGATTCTCCATTCAGGTATGTGGGCGGGCGTCCTCGCCTGGCAAACTTGTGACGCTAGGCATGCGCGTGCACGGCACAATTAGCTGCTTGCCCGTGGTGCATCCTCTCAGCCAAGGTTACTCCGGGTAGGCTGAGCCCTAGGGCTTCTGTTTTCTACTTTGTCTTCTACACAGACAAATTCCTTTCTCTCTTTGCTACTGAAAATATGTAAAACTTAGCACGGAGAGCTATGCTAGGTTGCAAGCACGTTAGTGTTGTAACAAGCTTAAAGAAGATAAACATAAAGTATATTTCCTCTTCCTCTTTCAAGAAAGGACTGAAAAATATTCTGACCTCCAAAGGAACACTGGAAAACCAGCAACTTCACTCTTCTGAAATAAAGAAATTAATATATAGGGCAGAGACTGTGTCTTAGTCACCTCTTACAGCCCCATAGCCTGCCACATGGTAGGTGTTCAGTAAATATTTGCTAAATGAATTGGAAGAATTCAAAATTATGTCATAGATGCTCTCAAAGTAGAAATGAACATTTTGAAGCATTTCCTGATGTACATGTACGGGGTGAGGGGAGAGGAGTTTAGGAAGGGTATTTGAAAGTAGACAAGGGGAGAGAGATTTTTAAAAGAAATCCCACTGGTCTCAGTATTGTCACAATATAATTTTCTTTCGAATGAGGCAATGACAAAAACTAATGGAAGAAAATAGTCTGGCCTTGGAATAATAGAGTGATGATTAAAAATACACATACTGATGTCAAACTCACAAGTGAGTTTTTTGTTAGTGGAAAACTGCTCTATGAAGAACCCTGTATGTCAAATTCTTTTCATTAATGAAAGGGTGGATAGACAAAGGAAGATTCATCCTTGAGTGTAAAGTATTACGCAAATAATGAATCCAAGTTAAATGGTTTATGGCTATAACAAATAAAGGAATGCTGTTTGGGCAACAGTATTACTCCCAAATGGCTTCCCACTTGTAGAAAAAGCAGCTTCAGATGAGCCCCATAGTGTATACTATAGTGGTGCAAAATGACCTGAAGAAAAAAATGGTTTCTATGGATATCATTTAGAGATGCATATCCCTGAATACCTTAAGGCTAAAGGTACTTTGGCTCTTTTCTCAAAGCAATTATGGCACAGGTTCTCCTGCCCAGGTTTTGTTTACATAAGAACAATCTTAGCCATAGGTCATTTGTGAAGGAGATAATTAATCACCAGCTCTTTGAGTACAGGTAGGTTAATTAGTATGCATATAAAACAATATCAAATTTTTCTTGGAAAATTTTTTTATTTAAAACAATTAAGAATCAGTAATACCTGCCAGTCTTTTATCCAAAGCAAGTACAAAGGCTGTCAGTGAAATACAGAAGACTTAGTTTTTAAACTGTTCAGAAAATATAAAGCATTTTTGATCACCTGAAGGCCTCATTTTAATTTGATTCCAGATCCACAGTGGCTTAGAGATTGTCTTTTTGTACCAGTGTATGGCTAAAATCTTTATGTAGGTCAGAAATGGAATTTCAGAAGCCATCATATTCTGATACCCTAATAAATGATTAGGGCCAGAACCTCACTTGTTTATGTTTCAAAAAAGCATGCTATTTGGATTATAGCAAACACCCGGATTTTAAAAATTCCAATATTACATGGCATTTGGAACATCATCTACATGGACGAGGGAGAGAGAAATAAATCTGCAAATGCCTCTGTATACAAAAAGGATGAGTCTTAGGTTTTGGACTATTAAGTACTTTTCTTTCTGCAGACAATACCCTAATAAAACAATTACAAAGTACTCTGAAGCCCTGCCACACCCCTTTGATTAAACCACACTTCACAAAATATTTAGATAGAGCCCGAATAAATCAAATAAACATCGAGGCAGGAAATGCAGCCAGGAATGCTCCACCAGAGTCTGAAGGGCCATCTCACTTGAAAATTTAATCAAACAAAATCTACTGTAATTCCACTGCAGCCTTTGCACTTAAGGAAAGCTAGTTAAGTCTCTGACATTTTGATTTTCACAGCAGATGGAAGCAAAAAAAAAAAAAAAACTTCCTCGGCTCACAAACATATGCGTCCAGTTGAGATTTCAATTTCTCGAACCTTACGCAACAACCAGCAAACAAACAAACAAAAAAGGTTATTTTCTATTACTCACTATTACTCCAGGATTTCAGTAAATATTTGATACTGATCTCAAAGAAGCCCGAATCCTGCTGACTGGCCATGTCTGCGGCATACAAAGAAGCTCCTAGGACGGGGAGCCGCTGGAGGAGCAGGTACCGGGCGTGGAGATGTGCCTGTCACAGGTTAGTGATGTAAGCGCGGGGTCAGGAGCGGAGAGGGAGGCTCTGCAGATCCACCTCCGGCGTTGGCAGGGAGTCCTCATTTAAAGGACACGGAGGAGCGGGAGAGAGATGCTCGGCCGCTCCTCCTCCTCCGGGTCCAGGACTTGCTTCTTATTTGCTGGGCGCTGCTCTCGCTGCAGCGCTCAGAGGCGGCGGCCGCCGCTGCTTTCATTTCTGGGCTGCCATGACCAGAAACGCCTGCTGCCGGCCGCCCACTTGCGCTGCGCCAGCCAGGTACGGCCCCGAGGAAGTCCCCACCTGAACTGCGATCAGCTTTCTCCCGGGAGGGAGGGTTTGCTGGCCGGCCTCCCCGACGCGGTGCGGGCAGCCTCCCTGCCCACAGGGCGGCCGCGGGGCTGAGGGATGGGCCCGGAGCGCCGCCCCCCGCCCCTGCCCACTGTCTCAACCTGAGCCACCGCTCAGCCTCCGCCTGGGCTGGGGGAGGAATTTCCCAGTTTCCGTGGATCCTCTCTCTCCAGCAAGGCTTGCAGCGAGCAGCCTGGGTGTGCTCTGGCTGCGACTTCCCCTTGTGTCTGTCCCTGAAACATACACAACTGCAGCACGCTGCGGTAAGCGAGGCTGCACCCCTGCCTGTGGTTGCAGCGACGTTTTAAAAAGCCCCATCCGTCAGCCTCATTGCAGTAGGGAAGCTCCACAACAAGATGTTTACCTGGGCTTTCCCCCACCCCCTTTCATTTCACAGGAACAGTGGAATCTGCATTTTGTGCTTCTCCATCCCAGAAATGCAGTCGTTTTGAGGGGCACCTGAGCCCGAACGTGTGCACCCGAAAGGGACCGTGTGAACCAACTGCTTAGTCTGCCTGTTTTTGGAATGTCATAGACTCCACCATGGATCTGTTTCTCAAGCCTCTCATTTCTAAGAATTGCCAAATCCAAAAAAGCTTACTTTATTTGTATTTAAAGGATAAGAAGCAAAAGCATTAGATTCCTTGCTGTACAATGGCTTCTTACTTCATGAATTCTTGATATCAGGTGTCCTGATTTTGGTTAGCTTTGTTTCACGTTATCATTTAGCTTGACTAGGGGATTAAATAAGAGTATTGTATTTTAATAATGACAGGCTATGTTTGAGCAGGTAGGATTTGGCCAACTATCTCATAAACCATGGGATCCTTCTCCCTCCCCAGTACATGTATGATTAATAAAATCAAAAGAATTAATAAACTTTGTTAATAATTATTAAACATAGCAAATGTTGGGCACACTACCCAAATCCACATACAAATAGGACTTCCTAGATTAACAGTTCACTTGAAAAATGGAAGGGAAAGAGTCCAACATACTTTTAAGACAAAGAATTTTAAAATTTCAACACTAAATAGAACTTTTAGAGCGATGTCCTGAAATGCCCTGAGACACTTTTTCAATATAATGAGCTTTTCGAACTCCTTACACTTACCCAAAAGACAAGCGTTCAACTACTCAGATTCCTAACTCTACTCATAGTGCTTTATTCTGATGAAATCTCTCATCAGATTGACTTCTTTTTAATTCATACACATATTAGAGTTGATAAGCTAATTTTCTTTTATCAGTTGTATTTTTGATGTATGGATTCTAGGTAAAATAGGACCCAAAGGTTTTACCTCAAAACAATTATTGCATCTGAAAACAAATTTAATACCCATGCCCATCTGATCTAGTGCCTCCCTCACCTTACATGACAATGAATAAACAGGGAGATCACACAGTGCCTTGGAATTAATGATGGCATGGGCTCTTAAGGCAGGGCCCCAAGTTCCCACCTGCCCCCAGCCCTTACTAGCTTTGAGACATAAAGCAAACTATAAACTTTGATAAGTCTCAGTTTCCTTATCTGCAAAATGGGGATAATAGTTGTATCTACTTCCTACAGTTGTTGAAAAGAGTAAATGACATTAGATGTGAAAACTGTTCAGCACAGTGCTTTGCACATAGTTAATACGTCAGTGCATTTTAGCTAAATTTATTTTTATTATTATGAACCTGAGTGACTCCAGGATAGAACTTTTTTTTGAAAAGTTAAATACACTTTTGTACTATTTATGTGGTTTAGAAAGTACATTACTTTTGAACAATAATGATAACTATTTGGGGTTAGCAAATTGGAGACATTTCAAATCAACTGCAATAAGCAAACATGCTATTCTGTATTATTACTCAAACAGAGAGAGATTCTCTCTGTTGATTACATAAAAGAGAATTTAACTGGCTTTTAAAAGTTTTCTGTACTAGTACAAACATAGTAACTTGCTGAGAATGCCACTCATATATATTTGAAGGGAAACTATCATAAAAATTTAAATACTATTTAGAGAGGAATGTTTTAATGGCATCTAGTTTTCCCTGTGAAGAATGAATCAGCAACTAAGAGCCCAGTTTCTGTCTGTTAGAACCTGACATCTTGTCCAGTGTATGCTTTTTCCTCATTCAAGTACCTTTAAAGAGAGCGTATATTGTAAAAGAACAGAAAAGGGCTTTGTTTTGTTGAAAGGCCTACAAATCGAACAGAATGACACCTGCTGCAAGCAGGGATGAAACATTTATCCTTTTGTCTCCTCTCTTTCTCTAGGGGACTTATAAAAAAAAAAAAAAAAAGTAGTCAGAACAGGCACCTGGACAGAGAGGTACTTTAAAACACAAACAGTAAAATCTGAATCTGTCCCTGGCTTGCCACGTGACTTTAGATGTCATTTAAGATGACCTAAAGCCATCTCAGCTTTCGTACCTTTAAAAATGAAGGATCCTTTCTTAAAACTCTTAGGAGAGCATACAAGGAGTCTTCAAGCAAGGAATTAGGCATAGATGTCGGGGGCTGAGTGAAAGATAACAGTAATACAGGCAGAATGGAAGGCCTCAGGAAACGGTGGCAAAGGGTGGAAAAAAGTCACAAAGCAGCCTGACGAGTGACAACAATTAATGACACATCTACATTTATTGGATGTTGATATTGTACTAAAATACATATTTTTAATCATATTTAATCCTCAGATCAAACCTATGAAGTAAGTACTAGGCCCACTTTACAGAGGAGAAAATTGAGGCTTAGAGTAACATAAAATAAAGTCAAGGTCATATAGCTGATAACACTTAGGTCTACCAAATTTTATAACTCAAGTCATTTATCATAACTTTTTTACATTTTTTTAAATCACAAGCAAGGCAAGAATCATGGTTATCAACTTCTTTAAAGAAAGTTCAGGAAGAAATGTTAAGAACCTCCTTATCACCAAGAGAGGTGCTTCCAGTCCTCCTGACTCTCCTAACCTACTCACTGCCTTTCTGCCTGACTTCAGCCTGGGTGAGGAATTGTTCCCTGGGGACGGTAGCCCCATGCCAAAGGAGTCTAGAGAAGAATGCCAGCATTTTTCACATGAATTTGATTCATTGTACAGGTTGTGGTCTCAACAAGGTCACCTGGCCTGGAGTGGAGGTGAGGTGAGTGAGGATGGAAATCCAGTATGAGCTTCACCCTCTCAGTTTTTAAGAGGTGGTAATGGTCTGTGTCCACCCTGTTGTGGGACTGCATCAGCCCTTTACAACTTGGAGAGTGGAGCTCAGACTAGATTTCCATCCTTACTCCAGACAAAGGGGTACCTATTTTGTGATCAAGATACCATACGGGCTGGTGGTAGCCCTGGGTGGTCAGTAGGAACCAAGAGAAGAGAGTGTTTCAAGAGAGGGGGACCCACAGGTTACCTATATCCCTGTGTCCCAGCCTGTCATGTGGCAGAGTGGGAGGAGGGTGGTAAATTGTGACTGGATCGTATCTCACAATTTACAGTATTTACTCTCCCCCTGCCTTGATTCCTGCGGTAACCATCTGTCCTAGCTCTCCCTTCCGAAGAGCTGTGTCTTACTCAGTTTTGTACCCACCACAGCTCCGAGCACACAGTAAGTCCCCATGCAATAAACATATGTTGAGTGCACACATGAATGAACAGGCTTGTCTTGCCTGCCTGGTGTTATCTGCTGCCTGTGGGGGAAAAATGTGCATCGGAAATGCAATTGGTTTGTGTTTTAATTCATACATAATTTATTCTCTTTTAGCATTTTTGACAATTTTTCAAGGCTAAAATGTGTGGCATTCAAAAAAAAAAATGTGAAAACAAAGCTAGGCAAACTGTCTGGGTGCATGCCAACACCAAAAGGCATTACCTAATGATTTTAGAGCATCTGATTGAGTTGATTGGGTTAGGATTGGAATCCGCCTCCTTTCCCTGTGTGGATGGGTGCACGTGGGTACATAAGTGTAATTATTGTCACAGAGTGACATGTACATTCATGCACAGAATGCATTAGGCAGAGAGAAATGTTTCACTAGCATCCTAAAAGAAACAAAGAACAATTACTTAATGCAATAAAAAAATTGCTTTATCAATTTTTGATCAGCAGTTTCAAATTCCAAAAAACCATTAAATATATTTTATTACCACTGTTATATATATTGTGTCTTAAGAACGGTTCCAAATCAAATTAAGAGTCCCCTGGATTGAGAAAGAAAGACAGCAGCTGAGATCAATGGTGACAAGTATGGAAAAAGGGTTTCGTTTTTCTTTAAGCAGTAGAATAATGGGCCTTTTAGAAATAACCTAAAGGACAGTGTCAAGATAAATAAACTTTTCTTTTGACCTATTTTAGATACACAATTTGGGCTGATCTATCCCATTCTAAGGAATATTGGAGAAAAAATACGCAATGATACATGTTCCTGTGGTACAATGATACAATGTTCCTGTGGTAAGCATCAAATGCAATAATTGTTCCCTTAAAAAATCCAACCCACATACACAAATCTTAACAAAAACAGATTCTGAAAGTGTTGAAAACATTTATTCCACTACTATCCACTGCAAATGATTTTTTTCAATGAATTGAAATACATTTAAATTTTTTTGAATGCAACAGAACTTCATTAAAGCAGAGCTTGTTGTTGCACAGATTCAGACATAAACAAGGAAAATCATGTCTCTTAAAATTGTTTTCATTTAAAAAAATAGCAGCAGAATTCATTTTTTCCCTCCTTACTCAGCTCTCTTACAAAGGAGCTAAGGGTCAGGACAAAGGAACTGGATGTTAATTTAGTACACTGGGAAGCCCTCATAGGATTTAAGCAGGAGGAGGCAATAAAAGTCACTGAGAGGTGGCAGTGTGGAGTGGGGAAAAGAAAGCCTGGATTTCACCCCACTGCTGCTCTACCCATGGACGGCCCCCTCCACGCACCTGTCATCATCCAAGGTGTTTTTACAAGTCCAGAGTAGGGTAAGAGAATCGACATTTATTAAGTGCTTAATGTTGAGGTCTTGGCCTTCTAGGCTGTATTTCAGAGCACCTCTATAGACAAGGGGCACACCTGCTGGTCACCTCCCTAAGACTGGCACTGAGACATCATTAGAATGAACTGGAACGAGGGCACCAGTTAACCCAGGCCTCCACACTGATGAAAGGAAAATTGAGCCTGTCTTCCAACCCTGTTCCAGACAAGAATGGTGACTTCAGGAACAAATGTTGAAAGGATACTAAGAAGGGGAGTGATACCATAGACCGGAGTCAAGTCCCTGCTCTATTATCTAGGAGCTGCGTTGTTGGCAAAGTTGTTGAGCACCTCATGGCCTCAGGTTCCTTGTCTGTAAATCAGTGCTTATCACACAGGTCTGTTAGGAGGATTGAATGAGGGCACAGGCAGATGAAAACTGTCAAGTAGTAAATCTATAGTGAGCGATGAACCCAGAATACGCAGCACAAAATGCCCCCTACCTCCACAGTCAGGCAGGAAGAGAGGGAGGGGGCTCTGCCCACCCCAGAGGGGTCCCTACCTCTAGGTCTCTGCTGGCTACCAAAGTACAGTGGACCTGCCAGTAAGCCTAAAGATTTGTAAAGGTAAGGAAAGTCTAAAAATGTGTACACATGAAAAATATTTATTAATATCTTAATGCTTCTAATATTTGGTGCCCAGGGTAAACTTCCATCTGAGTAGAGGTTCTGGCTAACTTAGCATCATTTCAAAATTTACCTAATTTAGGCTTCTAATAAACCTCTCAAAGTAGGACCTACATATTTGGATATTATTAACCTAGAGCCCAAACCAGGAGATGTTGTGGTTCATGTATATTTTGCACACATGAAGATTTGACCTCAATTTCTGCAGAATAAAGGCATGGCACACTTAGTATTTAATGCTGTATTTATAAACATGTATGCAAAGAGAAAACAAGGGAGGATTTCTATTACTGCCGCTTATCATGAAAGTACACAATATTACTAATAATTTTACTACTCTATTTTCAAATACCACGAGCAAACCGAGAAATTATTTACACTCAGATACAAATAGGTCCAATATAAGTAGCTATAATGTAGCCAACTATTAATACATGATTATTAAATATTGAGTCATTTCTGAGGAAGCAAAAAAAACCCCTCAGCATTTGCACAGATAGATAGATGATTCTTAACAGAATAAAAACCAATTATATTTATGAAAATCAACATTGCCCTTTAGATTCGCCATCTAAAGGAAAACTAAGAAAATGCTGGTTCTTTCCCATATGAATGATAATCCAACAAAACAAAACAAAAAGGAGCAATTTCATAGTGACAAAAATTAAGTACCTTTTAGGGCTAGAGTAAATATTCCCACCAATGTTCCCAATGTCACACACAAAAATAAATATTAGAGTTTAAGTCATAAGGGACAGATAAACTTTTCTTCAAAGGTACCATTTAATGTACAAAGTGATTGAAATCTATAATTTTTACATTAATGAAATTGGGAGAAACTAGAAATTCTGATTAGTTTTTTTATACATGTACTACTTAGATTTTACATTTTTTTCCTTCTAGGTACTAAAATTCTTCTCCTTCTAGGTATGATCACGTGTTACAACAAACTTTGAAGGACTGGGAATTAGGAAACCCTTGATTCTACTTATTTTGACCCTGATACTTTGACCTTGGGCATGTTATTTCTCTACTAAAAAAAGGACACTGTTTCCCATCACCAAACTGCCTGGTCCCTTAGAGCAGGCCAACCTTTGATTTTCCATACTGTTGGGAGGAAACATGGCATGGGAGAAGCAGAGCACTGGGTAACAAATTATTTTACGTAAGCCTTTGGCATACATTATTTAACTCTCTGGCAACCTTCTCAGTTGTTTTGACTAAGCTGGTGTCAAGGGTATCCATGAAAGCACATGCTGGCTGACTGGCAGGAGAAGCTGACATAGGACCAAAAAATAACTGGGGCTTAGAAAGAGATAAATCAGTATGAAAATGGTCAAGTCGTCTACTGTGAAGCTAATGAGGCAATATCGAAGTGCTTTGTTCAGCTCAGAGGAAAACCAATAGAAACTACACAGCTAGACAAGTTCTGTAAACCAGGAATAAACAATAGCCACAAGCCAGGTTATTATCACTGAGATTAAAACAGTGGAACTAAGGAATTAAAGGAATGTACAGCATCACTTTATTTGGAACTAACACTATAAAAAGAAGTGTCTATCTCATTGAGCAGCTCTGAATTCACCTCAAAGTCTCCAAACTGGCCATCTGTTTGTGGAGCTGCCTGCTACAGACCCCCGGCTCCTGCCTTTTAGAAGACTGTGGTCTAAGCCCAACAATAGTGCAGCCAGAGAAGCCCATTTATCACCGTCTCCACCCACAGACATGGCTCAAGCTCACAGTATTAGAAAATGTGGCTGTGAAGGGGCAAGTATATTTTGGAGGATAGAGAAAGCCTTACAGGGCATGTTTTTAGAAAGGGTGGGAAATCGCCACCCTGCTTTGACCAGACAGGCAGGGCTTTGTGTAGGAGGGTGGGGCTGTCAGAAACTGTCTAATGATGGAAGGCAGCAGCTCAATGGGCTGGTGGGGAGAGTGGTTCCAACTGCACAGCTCAGCTTAGGAGGCAGAAGTAAGGTGGGAGTTAATGATCTTTGCAGATCGTCAGAGTGAGTGAGGTCACTCTGAGAAGCCCAGGGAACAGAGATGGAGGGTAGTGATGCTGACCCTCGGTGTTAGCCTTGGAGAAATCCAAGCTCACAGGCAGCTCAGCCCCACTCCACCAGGTACTGCCCACAATGATCTATTTTGTGTTTGACCTATTTCTTTCTTGTTTATAGGGTGCACGTGACACTACTACCCTATCTGCCCTGTACATAAAGTTGTTTCATGGTCTCAGGGGAGATGATGTAGATGAAAGGGCTTTGTATTTCCAGAGTGCTAGTGTTAGATGTTCAGGGCTCCATCAGTGCAAGAATCAGACAAGAGGGTGGGTGGTCCTTCCTCAGCCCTTCACCTTTCCCAGTCCTTGTAACAGCCTGCTGGACTTTCAGTTTGGAGTTTAGGGATATACCAGGGGTGTCCTGCTCTTTAAGTGGCCATTCACCAACTCCAGGAATGTGCTGGTGGTTTGCCTGGGTCTTATCCAAATGCCACTCCAGCATCTCTGGATAAATACAGGATGGGTGGCAACTGTGGTCGGATTACTACTCCACCCTACTTCAAGCCTTATTTTCCACCTTCCTGGCTCCCCAAAGGAGTTCTCCCTTTTTCTTATCCTTTAAAATTATTTTTAAATATTTACTTTGTCTATGAATTCTTACATCCTTACCTTTATATATCACTCCTCACATACATAATTTGAATTTTGTGTTCATGCAATAAGGGGCAGCAGAAGAGTAAGGGAAAGGGGTGTGGACGTGGGCCTTCTGCGGGACTTTCGGATTAAAGATAAAAGGTTTGTGTATCACTGGACCTTTCACAGAAGCCATAGGTATAATGCTTGTCCCCAAAGTTGTTGCCTGACTATAGAACACCAGTTAATTATAATCCTCATGCCATGTTAAGCACAGGCAGTATAACTCACATTCGAATGTGATCGAAATTACCCATGTTTGAAAACATAAAATATAAATTGTCATCCTTATGAGTTAAATGAGCCCCTCCAAAGAAGTTACATATATAGATACAATTTCCAGTTGATGAAAGATCTTAATTTTTTGATAATCCTAGATATTTTTATTAAAAACCAAGATATTTTTCTAATGACACAGAATAGGAAGGAATACATTAGACTATATCATACACAGTAAGGGTGAGTGCTGTTTCATGAAACTTCTCTCTCTCTCTGTGTATATCTATGTACACACACACACACAGGTGAATACTGGGTTGCAATGTAAAATGTATTTCTTATTGTGAGTCATGGCTTTAAAAGTTCAAAATACTTATACATTGCTAGTGGGAATGCAAAATGGTTTAGCTGCTATGGAAACAGTTTTATGGTTCCTTAAAGAGTTAAACATAGAATTGCCATATGATCCTGTGATTCCACTCCTATATATATACCCCGAAGAAATGAAAACAGGTATTCAAACAAGTACATGTACAGGCATGCTCATATCAGCACTATTCACAGCAGCCAAAAGGTGGAAACACATCAGTGTCCATCAAGGGATGAATGAATAAACAAAATGTGGTATGTACACATGATATTAAGTTTAAAAAGTCAGACAGAAGAAGGTTTTATATCATATAAGAAATATCCAGAATAGGTTAAATCCATAGAGTCAGAACACAGACTAGCTGTTGCCAGGGGCTGTAGGGAGTGGGGAATAAGGAGAATCTGCTCAGTGGCTAAGGGGTGTTCCTTGTAGTGATGGAAATGTGTTGGAGCTAGATAAAACAACATTGGGAACACACAAAATGTCCCTGAAGGGTCGCTTTAAAATAGTTAATTATATGTTGCTTCACCT